>JANSTU010022950.1:0-13200 GCA_027564075.1 Bolitophila hybrida
TACACCGGGGATCTCAACTCTGTTGATTGTTCCATAACGATCCTTAGGGTATTTATGTGGTCGATGCACGAATACCCCGTTCGGAACCCTTTTGTATGCTTTTTAGTTTTTTTCAGATTGGCATGACACAATCTATGTTGGAAACCTGAACCGTTAGTTTTTGTTCCATAAAGAATCCAAGGCAGATGTTGCTCGACGAAGTGCATTGATCCGAGCATATGGTATAATTCTAATAGGAATCATATTATGTATATAATTTGTATCCAAACAGGACGTTCGCATAAAATATTTTTATAATATCAGTAAAAAGCTTTAATGTGCATATATAATACATCTGGTAACACCATATTATCGCATTCTCAATCTCTCAAACCAGCAAAAACAGAAGACATTCAACTTTTTAAGATGATGGAGAAAATATAATTATAGTTACATATTTAAAAAAAGCGTTTTTGGATCTTTTAAAACGTTTTATTAAAATATAGAATTTTAATACAAAACTCCTTAAAAGAGGAGGTTGAAAATAATATGATCTTATTATTATTATTGTTAATAACATATCTAATTTATGTATCACTTCTTCTTTAAACTTAGCATATACAACTCCAAACCCTTCTGTACCTGTGGCTCATTAACTTTCAAAACAAATTGGTCAAGATCCAATTTTCGATTGTTCCGAAGGTCCGTTAATGCCTGATTGCGTAAAGACAGTTTTGTTATGGATCGTGCTATCGGAGAAACCGTCTTAAATAGACCGAGAAACTCTTCGCACTTCAAAATAGCATCAGCTTTGTCAGATGCAATTTCGTCGATAAGACCATTCTAAAAGAAAACAAATTTAATTAGTTTTACAATATCATTATAAGAAGCATAAAACACACCTTCAAAGCCTCATCTGTCGTGAACATTGTTCCAAGGGTGAGTGCCTTTTCAGTGTCACGAATTGACATAACATTTTGCATGGACTGTCTGAACCACTGGGGAGCAATAATACCAAGTTTGGTTTCATTCAAACCGATGGTGAAGTTTGGAAGCATAACTCTGTACTCGCAGCTTAGAGCCAGCAAACAACCTCCAGCTGGAGCATGACCCTAACATAATTTTTAAAATATAAAATACAATTTTTTTAATTAATTTCTCACATTAATAGCAGCGGCTGTTGGGAATGATGAACCGTATAGTTTCAACCAAACGTCTTGTAAAGTGGTCCAGAATTTAACTAATCGATCTGGATCTGGTTTGTACATTTCCAGAATATCCAAACCACCCGAAAATACAGTTTTGGATGACTAAAAACATATAAATATTATATACATGTAAATATATTTATTTTATAAACATACAGAAGTAAGAATCAATCCTTTGCTCTTGTTAGTCTTCACCTCGTCCAGAGCATTCGAAATGTCTGTCAAAAGCTCTAGATTTAGTCCATTTACAGGCTTTCGGTTTAACGTTAACAATGCAATGCCGGTTTTGTCGTTCACCTCAAGATCGACTAGTTTATCTGCGGTTGCAGATGCAAAACAACGAATCGAGCTGCTAGCCTGAGGTATGACTCTGATACTTTTCTTGATGGCCACAGATAAAGATTGACGCAACATTTTCTATTTTGAAAAAAATACAAATTATTTTTATTAGAATGTAAAAACGATCCACCCTATAGGTTATTGGACTTGGGACCTTCAGCTGTATATATTAAAAACAACAAAAGATTTAGTAAATAGAATTTTATTATTGTCTGGGTAATAAAGAAGATTAAAAGTTAATTACCCCTTTAAAAATACTATAACGATAAGGTTGAAATTAAAGAAATACAATAACTACTCTGCAAAATGCAAAATGCAAAAGGAAAGCGGTAGTCGAAAGCTCGGTTTAAGATTTCAGATGGTACTTGACAGTTGACATATTCCAACAGTCTATCCACGTTAATTTAGTTTGTTGAAACCAATAGACGTGCTGACAAACGCTTTCATATTTTATCATAACATAACCCTACTATTTACTATAATACTGGATTGTTACACAAATGTTACCGAACAATCTGATATCGCAATAAAAGTATAAATAATTATAGTTTTGAGTGATTTCCTTATTGTTCAGAATATGTATTAGTCGGACATCATGTTTCTGTCTGCACAGCTAGTCATCAAGACTCGTCAAGGTCTACAGAATGCCATCAAAAGCCGACTTAAGTGGTATAATAGTGTTTGTTTCGGACCTAGTTTAAAAATATACTAAATTTTTTGATTTTAGTTTTGCAAGCCATAAAAGACTGTTTTGCTCACCAACAGCAGCTCCGACCAATATTGAAGAAATTCAATTCAATGAAATTCCCGTTGAACAAATTCGTAATTTTAGTATAATTGCTCATGTGGATCATGGCAAAAGTACATTGGCTGATCGATTGCTGGAAATCACTGGAGCAGTGAAAAAGAACTCGGGAAAAAATCAGATCTTGGATAGTTTACAGGTAGATTCTTTTAATTTGTTATAATGTTCAATAACATGACTTATAACTTTTGATTGCAACTACAGGTGGAACAAGAACGCGGCATAACAGTAAAGGCACAGACGGCCTCACTGCTCTACAGACACGAAGGAAAAACGTATCTTTTGAATCTTATCGATACACCAGGTCATGTAGATTTCTCTAATGAGGTGTATCGTTCGCTAGCCGCCTGTGATGGTGTCGTACTGTTAGTAGACGCAAATCATGGAGTTCAAGCCCAGACGGTGGCAAATTACTATCTGGCCAAGTCGAAAGATTTGACTGTGTTACCGGTATTGAATAAAGTGGACCTGAAGCATGCCGATCCTGATCGTGTTTGTCTAGAGTTGCACACGCTGTTCGGTATTGATCCCGACTCAGTTTTAAGGGTATGCTGTTGTTCTTGTATTTGTTTACAGATTTAAATATATTTTTTAATGAATTAATCAGCTTAGGTTTCGGCCAAAATGGGTACGAACGTAGAAGAGGTACTAAAGCAGGTAGTTCTACGCATTCCACCACCACAGGCTGATCGCAAAGCAAAGTTTCGAGGTTTGCTGTTTGATAGCTGGTACGATCGTTATCGTGGAGCATTAAACCTAATCTACGTTAAAGACGGTGACATTCGTGTTGGTCAGGAGATAACATCTCACTACACGAAAAAAACCTATGAAATTCGATCGCTTTCTGTATTGAATCCAGGTGAAGATCCGGTCGACAAGCTTGTGGCCGGTCAGGTGGGACTTGTTGGATGTAATATGAGACAGAGTCGTGATGCCATTATTGGCGACACTTTGCATGTTAAAAATCAGATTGTCGAACCTTTGACCGGATTCAAGCCACAACAGCCAATGGTATTCGCTGGTGTTTATCCAGCAGACCAAACACAGCATGTGGCACTTCGCAGTGCTATTGAAAAGTTAATCATGAACGATTCTGCAGTAACACTGGTACCGGATTCTAGTCCGGCTCTGGGACAGGGCTGGCGTTTGGGTTTTCTGGGTCTTTTGCACATGGAAGTATTTTGTCAGCGGCTCGAGCAGGAACACAGTGCAGAACCAATTATAACAGCTCCATCGGTAACGTACAAGATGAAGCTTTGTAATCCCAAGTTAATATCAACGTATGGATCGGACGAGATGTACATTAGTAATCCGTCCTTATTTCCTGATCCTAAAAGCGTCGAGGAGTACTTTGAACCTTGCGTAATGGGTAATTTATATATTTTCATATAACCTGAATGTTTATCTAATCTTGTGAACTAAATCAGGTACCATAATCACACCCAGCGAGTATGTAGGTCCTATTATTGGTTTATGTGTTGACCGACGAGGCGTCCAGAAGACATCTGCGAATATTGATGACAATCGTATCATGATGACATGGTTCATGCCGCTCAGTGAGATCGTACTGGACTTTCACGATAAACTTAAGGCACTTAGTTCGGGATATGCTAGTTTTGACTACGAACCTCAGGGCTATCATAGTACGAACATTGTGAAGTTGTGCATTCACCTGAACGGCGATCCCGTGGATGAGCTCAGTCGCATCGTGCATGTAGCAAAAGTTAATGCATACGCTCGAGAACTGGTTCTTGTTCTTAAGGATCTGATTCCACGTCAGATGATTCAAATAGCAATTCAAGCATGTGTTGGCAGCAAGGTACTGGCTCGGGAGACATTGAAGGCATATAGAAAAGATGTTACCGCAAAACTGGTTAGTTTAATAGAGAAATATTTAATTTTGAAAGGATAATCAATGATATTTTTCTATATTTAGTACGGAGGAGATGTGACGCGTCGTATGAAACTGTTGAAAAATCAGGCGGAAGGCAAGAAGAAGATGAGGTCTATAGCCAATGTTCGGGTGCCGCACGAAACGTTTATCAGTGTTTTGAGACGATAGTTTGAGACGATAGTTTTTATTATATTTCAGAATAATTTTATTAAAAATAAGTTAAACATCCTAAAAGTTACTCGTCCTTTTCCTCTAGAATGTCATCTTGCATGTGTTCGTAGGCATCTCGTTGTTGGTCCAAGAAATAGTTGATCTCTATCACTTTGTTTCGATTTCGACTGATCTCGTCACTGAAAATTAAATAATAATTAAAATTTTGTACTGTTTTTAGAACGATGTCAAATTTACGACTGCATCTGAGCAACAAGATCCGTTGCCCAATTACGACCCCGCGTGACCATCTTATCTTCACGGGCATCAATGCGTTGCATATGAAAATCACGACTGCCTGCAATAAAGTTCACAATCGCATCCTTGTCCTCGAGGCACTATATAAAAAAGATATGCTATTAATTATAGAAATGGGACATTTTTTAGAGATTACTTCGCGCAATGCTTCTGGTACACCAGCCTCGTCTCGGGCCGCTGCCATGGAAGTGATGAACCGTGATACCGCCTCCAGCATTCCATCGGAGAAATTCATAAGTGCATCGCGCATCTGCACAAATAAAGTTTGAGCTCCTTCGATAAACTCGTTTAGCATGTCATGAATGATGTGCCCAAACTGGGTGTTTGCCTCTTCAATGCGTTCGTACAGTTGGATTTCGTTAGCCATTAAATTGTGCCAGGTATTATCAATCACACCGTAAAATTGATCTTTGATATCTTTGAACTCGATTTGCAGTGGATCCGTGTCCTCATTATCCTCAATCATGTTTTCTGATTCTTTTTTGATTCTATACAGAATTTCCTTGGATTTGTCAAAGATCTCCTTCTGTTTTACAAGGAATTCATCGACGAGCCTAAATGCAGTTTAGCTTTAAAAAAAAAAACTAAAAAAAGTATATTTGTTTTTAAATTCTTTACTGAATTCCGGTCATCTGAGCCTCTTGTTTAGCCTCGTTAATGGCTTCCTCAAACATCGAAATCTCCTTTAAACGCAACTCGTAGCGCTCAAGACCCAGCTTGTAAATTTCTTGTGTGAGTGCGTACACCTCTTCTCGATAACTAGAATTACTTAGAATTCCAATAATTAAATTTTTATATTTAACAGATTCCCTGGAATTTACTCATTAACAAGTTGTTGTGCCTCTTCGCCGATCAGCAGCAGACTGTTACCATCCTCGTCTCCAGCAAAAAATGAATCAAACAACTGGTGCTCATTGAGTAGCTCAACAAAACTTGAAGATAGCCGATTTTCGTCAGCTATTTCTTTGGCGATGCGTTCGCGTTCCTTTACTTCATCCATTTCCGATGTTTCCAGATGACGGAGTTCAACACTATAAAATTACATTTTATTATTATTAACATCTTAATTACACTCGTTCGATCTACCGAAATTTCTCACAGCCAGCCTCACGTTCTTCAGCTACAATATAAATGTAATTGTAGTATTTAAGATTTGGCAGGAATGCAGCAATGTATGTTCGGAAGCAGTTCGATGGGTCAGTGATTGGGTTACCCTCAAGATTAAGCGAACGAAGCATTTTCAAAAAGCGCAGGCGTTCGATCTAAACAATATACGATTTATAAAAATTAATCGATTTGCCTATAAAAGATTCTTACCCCATCATAAGTGTTAATCTCATTATTGCCAACGCTCAAAATCAGTAGTTTCTCTAGAGTATCCAGATTTTCGATCTTTCGAATACGATTATTATACAACGAAAGTATCTCGAGATTTACCAGTTTGTCCAAGTTCTCGATTCTTTCAATGTAATTAAACGACAGATCAAGATCGGTAAGTTTCGTTAGCATCTTAATGTTTTCGATCTTATCTAATTTATTGAACTTTAGCGAGAGTATCTGCAGATTAGGCATAACCCACAAGTGGTCCAATTTGAGTAGATTCTGAAACTCCACACGCAGTTTTGTCACGTTCGCATAGTCGATCGGCACTAGACGAGCCAGACGACCGGCTTCACCGGTAAAGCCCTGCTCGAGAATCAGTTTGTGCAGCATTTCGTTATTGATGACACCCGGTTCGAGATCCTTATGAATCACCGAGAAAATGACCGGTTCAGCAGAAGAATCTGATTTATTTGCCATTTTGATTAGTAAAACTAATAAAACTTCAAGCATAAATCACGAAATGTCAGCAGACGCTAGCAAAAGCAATTGCTGCGTTGCTAGAAAGTGGAAAATCGTGTGTATGATTTGTTATTTCGATGTCGTGTGCACGATTCCATGGAAACCATGTTGAGCCACAAACACACACATACAAAATATAGCAATATTATGTACTCTGCGTATAAACCACCACTGTCGTCGATCGCATTGTTACCTTTGTGTCAGTTTATTTGTGGAATTCGTGGTGTTCGCGTGACACGTTAACATACTGGTGTACATTTCATTGTTTTGCATAAGTGAACTTTTCTAAAGAGTTTCCTTCGCCTTCGAATAAACAATAAAAAAAATATGGTTGTTCAATGTGCAAATCTGTACTAGTGCCACATGGATAATATACAGTGCGTGAGTTCTCTATTAGATGTTTAATAATTGCGTGTTGTTATGAATCGGTCCTTTTTATCAAATTTATTCTATTTCACATAACGGCTTTGGGAATTATTATCGATTTGAACTGCGTGTTTAAATTACACCGACCCAACACCTCTCCTGTTTGAAGCGCAATATTAATTTACTGTATATATATATATATGGTGCCCTATATATTGTATGAGCCTCGAGCCATTGGGATATCACACTCATACAAATAAACACGCGTACACATTTCAGCCATTCGCAGATCGATGACGACCCAACGATTTTGAAGTATATTACACTATATGCCAGGTGTTCGAATCGAATCGTACGGTATTCCTGGTTATAAATAATCTAACTATATATATATATTTTACTATTTTGTTTGCCGTTTAAAATGTCCGATAAGAATACTATATATACTTGTAGGTAATCTGCGTTTTGCACCTGCGTCTTATTAAAAATCAATTTGATATATGTGAATCGAAATGACTATAATTATAAATAAAAAAAAATATTCGGAATGTCCATAGATATTAAAATTTATGATTTGTTCAAAACAATTTGAGGTTTCAATCCGGTGTTAACACTGGCTTGCATCATTCATTTAATTGTTCATAAAAGTTCTGTTTTGAGCCATTTTTGCAAATGTGCTTAAAATTATCTGCCACGAGATTGTTTCGGGTCCGTCTCAGATGCTCTAACGTTCAGATGTGCCAACATCACAAATTAAGACTGGCGAGGGGGTCGTGGAACATCAAACTATATATATTAGATCCTGAAATACCTATTCGGGACATAGGGCACCATTTGGCGATTCGTAAATATAATATTTCGGCAGAATAGGTTATTAGACTATTGATGCCTAGTTTTGTGGTAGGGCATAAACATAAAGTCGATATTTCGCTCAGACATTCCGCATTAGTTTTGAGGTTGAGAAGTGCCTATAAACAAGCTGCCTGAGTATCCTTACCGAAATAAGAACAACTCAGACTCGCTAACTGGGACTGTGCACGCTGACGTTTACTCTATAAAAGAGTTCATCCGCAACCGTGCAACTTTGCTTACGTGGTAATACGCAATCCTATCCCATCCCATCATCAATTTATAGGTAATTCAAATACCTATAACATAAAACAATAATTCAAATCCGAAACTTAAGAGAAATAGGGGTAAAAAAGGATTGTTGGTAATTGTGTTTAAAAAAAGATAGTCAATAATAAAAGGAATAAGGAAAGAAAATACAAAAACAGCAAATATACTTATCAATCTATCACGATCCAAAAGTTAAAATCGCGTAATCGCGATTTTTTGATTATTTCAACAAAAAGCACATGTTTACGAAAGAGTTTAATTTTCTCTTTTTTAACTAATCTTGAGTTGGAATCACGCAAATTGGAATGTACACAAAGTACATTTTAAATGAAGAAATAATGTGTAAAAGTTTAATTAATAAAGTAACAAAACATTTTTCACTTTTCTGACTTTACATGTGTTTGTAAATGTTAATCATTTATAGTATTTTTTTGATATAAGAAGAATCTTAATTTCGTGCTATTTAATAGTACTTCTTTTTACTATTCCATCCATATTCAGATTCCAATGAGTCAAAACATTATTATTATTATTAAGTCCTCTTTGTGCCCGTTAAAACTCCAATTTATTTTCGAATATATATTGCATTTAAGGATAGATGATCGAAATCCTACTGTGCAACACTTTTGACACCAATGTTGGTTATAATAAACTGTTACAGGCACAACGAACACTTATATAAACTAATTCACTAATTACAAATCCAAATTATGCGCACAATTAATACCTTAACAAATGCTCTTGCTAGCGAATCGCAAATGATGGCTCTAATTTTAACTGAAAGTTTATATACGTTTATCAATATGAACGACTCTAAAATAGGTCCAATCTCATTAAAAAATGTACTTACGAACTCCTCTATCTTCCCCGGCTTTTGACAAACATGGAAAATGTTAACTAACTTACTAACTTACTAACTTGGCCAGAACTAGACGGTACCGTTTTTTGTACTGGCCCAGTATGAACATTAAGGATAATTTTAATCGACTTTGATTGCTGAATGCTGCCGAAGCACACACGGAGTCCCAGTTCCGCCAATATTGTCAACCGTTTATTTAGACGTAGACGGAATATTTGCAGGGACTGTTGCCTTAGCAAGCAAATCTCGAGAAAGTTTTCTTCAATAAGATCCACTGTTTTTCCGTTACCTATTCTTTTGGTTTTTGGTATCTCATTGGATCCTGTAATCCCTTGTGGGACAAAGGGCCAGTGTGCGATGTCGCACATCCCCGATGGTTAGGAGCCTTAATTTGCCCTCACGCGACTCTAACAACTTTGCAGGGCAAATGCGCATATTTTTGAGATATCTCTATGCACCGAGTTACTTGGCTTAATAATAAAGTATACCGAGTACTGTAATATATTATGTTTTAAATTAGTATAAATACTAATACTATTTTACTTGGATAAAAAATATACATTTTAAACTAGTAAAGAGGCCGATCATTTAAAATGAGCATATTGGATTTTGTGTTGAAGTGGAAAAATTGAATGGAGTATTTTTCAAAACAAAAAAAGTGTCTTGAAAAAGTGTCTTAACTACGCTTATCATAACTTATGCATTATCGGACGCAAAATAAATCATTTTTGATATTGTCAGATTTTGTAATTTAAGAAAATAAAATATTTTGTTTTTATTTTCTAATTCCAAAATCGACATATTTGTAGATAATTGACATGACATTATTAATTAATTTTTTTGCCGCGATAATGTTTAGTTTAGCTAAATAAACCGAGGTTTCAGCATCGCTTTCAGTGTGCTCTATAATTATACTTAATTAATTATACTTATACTTGTTTTTATTGTTTTATACTAAATATAACTTACAGAATAATACTAAAATTAAATATAAACTATTTAAATTTATATTTATTTATTAAACTAAATCATGAACAATATTCTTATTTGTTGAAAGTATATATCTGATACTAATCCCAAAAACATGAAAGCTCGCGAAATACAGTTGATTTTTTTTGATGGTACAAAAGCGAGAAATCCATCCGGATATGAAAAACTCAAATTCTTTGAGACAACAGGTTGTCCAGTAAAAACTATATGATGACTAACCTGAACTCTTACTTCACCAGAACAGCCAGATTGTTGCTAATGCCAAATGTTCTGTGATACCAACATGTTCGTGGAGAATGGAAAACCTGAGATGATGTTTTTTACGGTGGTCCTTGGATACAGAGCGTTTCCTAGATGACGATCTGGATCAATGCATTTGAATTTGACTTACTTTTCGTGAAAGCTCGGAAATTTGATGTTGTATTTCAGAAATATTATACAGATAAAAACACAACAAACATCAAAAAAGGGAAAAAACAGAAAAAAATATACAGATATACTTATTAATATCATTATATAATATAATAATAATTATCATATAATAAGGATAAGAAAACTTAAATTAACAAAACTAAATCTATATGTAGAACTACAACTAAACATTGCACATATTTTCATGAATATAGCTTTATGTTGGTCAGCTCATTATGGGTATAGGTCAATTTCAGTTGTCGAAATCATCAAGTGTTAACATTTGCACATTCACCGTAAAGTAATTCACGATTTTTTACTTGAAGAAGCATTAGCTGGGTTAAGACGATCGTTTATAAATATGCGTGTGTTGAGATACGAAAAAAGTAGTCCTTTCTTTTTTAGATAATTTGAGTAGAATACCATCTCTCAGATTCTTGTTGAAAAACTTGACTAGAACTAATGGATCCATTTTTCTTCTTGTTGATTCTGTTGGATTTATCGTTTACCACTGGCCTAGCAAAACCGCTTTTTTTTGCAAGTTCCAAATAGTTTGAAATGTGTCCCATTCAAACGATGCGAAAAGAGAGGATGATAAAATGGATTTTATGACGAAATGACTTTATCTATATGTTAATTACATTAAATATATTTTTCTTTATTTCATTCATTTTACTGGAAATAGTGACGAAACAGGAATTGACAATTTAAACTGTATATAACAAATACCGAACTCTAAATTAGTTATATGAGCTAGGGATGTGTTGTAATTATTACCTGAATGTATCCACTTCGCGTCTCTCTAACTAAAGTGTAAAAAACAGTTTTTGTACCTATCACCCGGATTTAATTAAAAAGTTGTTTTGATATTAAATTCGAAGTGTACGAATAAAGCGTGCACTTCTGAATCCAATTTCATTCTTCTAAATTAAAATTATGCTACCATTTAATAAAAAATGTGATCCGTAAAATTTTATATTAAACTTAACTATTTGTATCGTTCTACATTTTTGAAAATCAGATTTATTTAAAAAAATACTGTTGCTTTATAATTCAATTATTTTTTCAATGCATACATATTTTTAAGCTGAACAAATCCATTATTGTTTATAATTATTATTTGTAGCTTTAAATATAGAGTGAAATACAGATATAATTTATAACATAATAAAAAAACTGTAGAAAATCCATTTTAATTCCATTTTAAGTCATTAATTTATTAATAATTAAAAACATACGTTCCTAGATATATGAGAGGTTATTTAACTTTGTTGAAAATCGATTTGGCATTTATTTTGCATGACGGCGAAGCTCATTGTAAATGCATGTAAAACAGAATGCGGGAAATTATGTACATATACATTTTCTAACATGGATAGAATATGCAAATTACATATTATAGGACTTGTGTCAAACCGACAATTTAAATATTTAGTGCAACAGCAACTTAAAGTAACATTTCGACATTGAGGATAATATTATTGTATTTTATGAATGTGGAGAAGTGTATGCAGTGACTACATAAGTAGATATTTTTATTTATAGAATATATGGGTAAAATTCCCAGTTGAGGTTGACTTTATTGGAAAACGATGTCTGGTATCAGCTGGCATACCAGTGGGTATTAATTTAATGACAGTAATTAAATGAGCTGAAATTTAACTTTTATGTCAAGGGATCTTCAAAATAATATGATCATTAATAATAATTATTATAATTTTAATTTTCTAAATATGAATCGATGTATATATTATACAATACTGTGTTTATAATAATTAAAACAAAATCATAATAAAAATGGATTAAAATTTGATGTCTCAACATATGAATCTCCTTTTTAGTCGACACAACGAGTTTATATATATTTACACTGTCTAAATATTATTCGAACGGGAGTTCCTAAAAATCGGCCTTTTGTTTTAGATATATGTTTCACATTTGAGTAAAAACAGCCATCTCTTCCTTTTTGGAAATAAGCAGAAATGTGTTAACTGGAGTATTTACCTGCCAAATGTGCATATATTATACAAGGTGGGGCAAAAGTAATACCCTGATGTTT
Source organism: Bolitophila hybrida (assembly GCA_027564075.1). Lineage (NCBI taxonomy): Eukaryota > Metazoa > Arthropoda > Insecta > Diptera > Mycetophilidae > Bolitophila > Bolitophila hybrida. Next base: position 12,340 of record JANSTU010022950.1, read on the forward strand.
TTTGTCTGTAATTTTTATAATGAAAAACTTTGGTTCTGCTTGTGAAATTTGTTTATTTTATCCATTCAAATTTATTCCATCTAGTCGAGAAAATGATATCGGACAATCGGCTTGTTGACGTAAACCCACCATAACCATAAAAATAATTCTGGAACGCATCGGTAACCATGTATCGCGCCGTCTACAGTCGTCGTTTAGCCAGCGGCGTTCTCAAAGAAAAAAGGCCCGATGACTCCTCCAGCGTAAACACCACACCACGCAGTAACTTTGAGCGTGATACACGGATTTTCGGTGCCCCAGAAGCGATTATTTTGGTTTATTCACGTATCCGCTAAGATAGAAATGAGCCTCATTGCTCATGATAAATTTCGATGAAAAATCGTTCTCCTCTTCGGCTTGAGCGTAGGTTAGACGTGTTTGGCGGTCAACAGCTAACAGGAGTAAACCGATTCATGGCTTGTCAATTTGAATTCTGGTTTGAAACTATCTGCAAAAGTTATAGAGATTTCCAATAGGGTGATTACTAGAAGAACGAATTATTCAGGTTAATTGCATTAACAACATTTCATATAAGAACTATGTTTTTAAAATAAAATTAAATACTCCATTGAAGATACATTAGAGTGGTGGAAAAACAATGAGCACTTATTACCTTATATAACGGAATTAGCTAACTTTTATTTGAGTATTCCAGCATCCAGTGCTTCATTGAAAAGAGACGTTGGTAATATTGTTTTGAGGAATGAGGTATTGACTTCATAATGTGCAGGATAAACGCATGATTATAAAGGAAGAGGTCCTGACGACATAGCCCCTATAGTGCTGCAAAAATGTGCTTTGACACTCGCGGTTCCACTACTC
>JANSTU010022961.1:0-13198 GCA_027564075.1 Bolitophila hybrida
ACCCGTAATGGTCAATGAATCCGGTGTGCGACATCGCACACTGGCCCTATGTCCCACAAAGGATTACAGGATCCAATGAGAGAATGAATGTTAGATTTATGTTTAAGGAAAAATTCCTGGGGATAAAAAACCGGGATATTTCTCATCGATGTGTTGAGTAAGTGGATTTGTATTGGTCTTTTCGTTGAGAGTTGCTGTTTTATACCATTTTGGTAGTATTCTTTTAGCGCCCTGTTTTGTGCAAACTGAATTTGGCTATAATTCATGTATATCTGGAACTTGATGTATAGAATAGATTAGCACCATAACGAAGAGTTGCACAGTTTTGGGTTTTTAATCTTTCTAAGATCTTTTGAAAAAAGCCAGACATTATTGCTACTATTTTGAAATGGTGATATAGAGTTCTGAAAATCTTAGTTGCGTTCTCTGGATAGAGTTACTTTAATAACCTACTTTAGTAACTGAACTTATGCTTTTTTGTGGGAGATACGACTTCGAGTTAATAATCGACAGTGTTTTGAAGGGATGTTGGTTTAAATCAATTTCATCCAAATGGTTCACTGAAATTCGTGTTTAAAATTCGAATTTCTGGGAGAATAAACCGAATTGTGTGGTAAATTATTTATACGGTAAACTCGAGTTGAAATGAATATATTTATTGTAGAGGTGTTAAGCAGCAGTATTGAGAAATAGTATTTAAATCCATATTTAAATGATTATTTTGTGGGAATCAGCATTGAGGTGAAAAAGAAGCACAAAAGATTACATAACAGTACAAACCAAAATAAATAACACAACATTTTATATACGATTCTAAAGTAACTATAGAAAAATGCCTTTCATTACGACTAAATTTTGGTTTCTTCTGCAATTCACATTCATAAGCAATATATAGTTTAAAATGTGACCAATAAACAATATTTTTTTCTGATGTCGCTTATGACAATATCCAGAAAGATTCTATGTAGGGAAACGTAGGTGACGATGGATGAAGCAAAATTGTAGGAGATGAATTCAACAGATGGTAGGTCGCAACACCAGCCGTATAATACACAGTACAAAGATCGATGATGAGCATTTAAACTGAGGTGAAGACCAGTTCTCCCTTCTTAGATTTAACAGCGATTTATTTGTTTTGAATAAAAAGAGTCTTTTCTGGATTCAACAAAAGGTACTTTATTCGTCTTATGATACTGCGATGGCGACAGCTCCTGCTTTATGAGATGCGTTTCGATCGTTCCTGTCCACAATATGATCCTTGAAATACAATGTTTTAGCGATGTTTAGCCACGTTTCCGTCAGCAACGAGACGAGAAAGAGAGAGATGAGAAAGAGGCGAGATAGAGAGGTTAGAAACCTCAAAACGAGGTTGCAACACTAACTGAAAGCTCAATCACCATTATTTATACTAAAATCTCGCGACCCAATTTTCATAAGAAGTATGAGGCAGATGGTACAAACAGTTAAGTTACATTTGAACTTTTTATTAAATATAGATAAATAACGCAATTTAACATTTAATATCAAGTTGCGGCGTTTTGCACATACAAATGTTATGTTACATTTTAGCGTCAACAAAAGTAAAATTTCGAATATTAGTTCACATAATCAAAAAAACTTTAGTTTACTAAATATTTTTCATGTTAAATTCATGGTTATATTATTTATTTAGTAAAATGTTTTACCGGAATTAACCGGTTTGCCTCATCTGCCTGAGACTACTCATCAAAATAAGGCCATATTACACATAATTCGAGTTTCGAGTATTTGGTATAAATAGAAGCCGATTGGATATTTGTCTATATTACGTTTAGCTTGTATTAGGAATATTTTACATAAATGTGAAAATAAACCATTTTAATTGTTGACATTTGACTGAACCATCGAATTTATTTCAAACGATTATTCCAAAAATCTGAACAGACTTTAATAGTTATATGTAATACTAAGGGAGAAAATGTACTATTGCAGACGATTGTGAAGTCAGCAGACTCGTTTCAGGAAATCATTTTTTCAACTGGCGGACATACAAAATTGTTTTGTTATCAGAGCAACATCAAAAGCGCTTTATTAAAAAAAAAACTGAATCCATATGCTTTCTATGACCTAGCTTTATTGCTTCTTAGCTTTAAGCTGTCAAGAATGCTTCTTCCTCTACAGATAGAGCATGTAGAGGTAAATCCAATAGCTGTCATATTTTTTCCAGCTAAACTTACCGACGAGTTTAACTCCACGTGGGTGAGTATTTTTTTATTTCCCTCCTACTAGCAGACAGCGTTAGTCCAGTTTTATCAGGATTGACACTTAGACCAAATCAAGTGCACCATTTTTCCAGTTTTTGTGGGATTTACGTTATGTCTATCCGCCGTGAAGGCCAATTTCAACTGATCTGTACGCTCTGTAAGGTTTATCTTGAAATAATAAGCTAAAATATTTACATGGAAAAATATAAGATATGATGGAGGATAATCGATCAATCAGCCAATAAGAGATGAATCTCAATTATGGAAGTCGAAATAAGTTAAATGAATAAACTCCAATAAATGCTTGCTAAATTATCCTCTGAAAAAGGCAAAAATACTATTAATGTACTAATCCTTTCTATACCTTTGAACATACGTCTAAATACAAATTAATAACTGTCCCTAGTAACAACCTTCCACAAAGCAAGCTTCCGCAAACAAAGCTATTTGTTCGGTTATACTAAAAATCAGCAAATGTTCTTGTTGGAGGTGGTTTTACTTTAAATTCAATATCCATGTGTGGATTGGACTATATGAATTAAAAATTTTTTTTTAACCATATTTGCCCTTTCAGCAATATAATTAAAATACCATATTAACATTATTTAAATAAGAGTTTTCGATTCAAACTGAGTTCTAATAAAGTGAATTTACCTAACGGTTACAAAATATAAAAACATACACATCTCCAAATTCAGTTTAAACTGTTTCTTTATTATTTTGATAGTATATTCTGGTAATTTTACAGTTACTTTATTTTCATGTACATTTGGACATTTTGATTTTAAAATATATATATATATATATATAATTATTTAACCTAATATATTTAAGCTTTTACTTTTACTATCGTCTCACTGGAGTTGCAGGAGTCACAGACGAACGCTATTAAATTATTTAATAAATACAGAACACAGTGAATAAATTAAAATAAAACTGTATTGTTTACAAAGCGTTTACTATAATTATTCTATAAACTATAGCAATTTGGGTAAAATTTAAACAAATGGTGCTGTATAGTAGATTCTACGTTTTCTTGGCAAAGGTTTAGATGTTAGACCTGTATCATCGAGAAACGATTCGAAAGATTTGCGTGGCGTTTCATTGTTCCTATTTAGCGTGGTAGTCTTAGAGCAGTCCGACATGCTTTCGCCATAGCTGTCCTCAATAATGTCAGGCTGAACGTTCACAAGGAATTCCTCGTCAAGATTGTATTCGACACTCTGCTGACCATCATCATCGTCATCGTCACACTCATCACGTTCAAGCAAGGCCATTGAGAACGTGTGCAACTCACTGTTGTCCATTTCACAAGACGTCTGATTTGTATTGTGCTGTTTTCCGTACTCTGCATCTAAATTGTACCAGTCAAACTCTTCCTGTAGCGGCATCTTATCATCCTTGGGTATTGGAATCGATGTGACGGCTCGAACCTCTGCGATGGTCGTCATCTTGTGTATACGTGCGTTATTATTGTGCAATGACAGTTTCTTGCCGTTTATCTCGGACAGAATATTTGGTAGGTTCTTTGGAACAGACGGTTTTACCGGAGACTTTGTTATATAGTTGTCCTGTGATATGAACTTGGTAATGGTTTCTTTTTTGGGCGATAGGATTGCGGCAACATTAGGCAACTTCGGAATATCAGCAAATACCTCGTCTGTTGTTGTATCTGTGGCTGATGGGTCTGTCTTGACAATAACGTCTTCACTCTCGGCTATCGATATCTCATCAGCATTCTTGTGAACATCAGCCACAATTTGTACAATATGATGCTTTACGGAGTCCGTCACCTCGGATATCGAGCAGTAATCTGGTTCAGACTCATTGTCAATGTTTTCCGTTGATTTGTCGTCAACTTGAACCGGAGGAAATGAGCTGGCTGTATTTTTAAGTACTTGTCGTAATTTCATTAGATTTGCTGGTTTTGGTGGAAGAGCGGGTGGTGTTTTAGGTTTCTCATGCACCACGTTTTGCTGGTCTTCTTGACCAATTTTCGATTCCATGTCAACGTAGAGATTGGAAGAGTTATGTTCGGATCCGATGGGTTCGTATTCGTTACTGTAAACACTCTCGTAGCTAGCCTGATCTCGACGGGACGATTCGCTGTGACTGGGTGGATAGCCTAATTCAGGACGCGGCATTTGCATCATACTGTTCTGGGTGGAGAAGTGAACACGCTTTGGACGAATACTTGGATCTTTTGGTGAGGTTTCTTTCATGGTATCAGGTGATGTCGAAGATTCCATTACACCATCCATTGACTGTTGCAGAAGAATCTACAAATAAGTTATGTTATAATATGTAATATTAATATAGAATTATTAGGAATTACCTGATTTACACAATCCAAGACTGAGTTAACTCCATTCTGACCATACGACTTTGAAATGGCACCGTCCGAGTCATCCATATCACTGGCACTGGCGTACCAATCGTCCGTCGACTCAAACTGTGCGGTTTTAGAGGAATCCTCTGACTTGTACCTCTTTAGAAAAGAACTACCAGAAGAATCAAAAACATCTTCATCCTCGTTAATGTCCACCTCAACCGCTGTATCTTTTGTTGTTGTACAAATGTGCTCAATGTTCTCGTAACTCTGCGAATCCAATTGTTGTTCGGAAGTGGTACGCTTCCTCAGGCCGTGCATGTTGTTCATGAACGTCGAGTACGAACCACGCATACTGCTGTGCTTCGAGAGTTCCTTGTTTTTGCGATTTTGCTTTTCTCTGATGGTCCGGTTTGGATTGGCGTCGTCTTCGTCTCCGTTGTCGTCGCCAATAATGTTGTTGTCGTCGTCTGCGGTTTGTTGGCTGTTGTTGTTGTTGTTATTATTGCTATTATTATTATTATTGAAAGTGGCCGCTCTACATTCTTGAGTATCGCTGCTTCGTGACCTAAGGTAATCTCGAAATGTTCCAGACGTGCGCTTGCTCATGTACTTCTTGCTGCGTCGTGCCTCCGCAAAAGACGGTATGCCGATGCCTTCTTCGCTGGACGATAAATATTCCACACTTTGTGTAGGTGATGCATCTGTTAAAGGTATAGTATACAGAAGAAATACATAAGTACGATTTAAATTGAGATTTGCGTGAGTACACAGCGTGTGTATATGTATGTGCATAACAGGATATATAATAAGATTTTAAGAAAAAGGCGAGAGCGTGCGCGTTTGAATGCTGGCACGCAAGTCGCTTGTCAAACGACTAATCAATGCTCGTGTAAGGCAATCTAAAGATATTCGTGCCACACAAACAAAAGTGCAGTCTGCAAGAAAATGCAGCCGCCAAATTGTACTTAATGCAATTAATTTGGACTGGCTCTATTTTTCGCATTATAAATATATTTTACATTTTGCAAGTGGAAGTGGGTTGAATATAATCTAGACATAATACAAATGGAAAGTAAATCATTATATACCTGTGATCGATGCAGTTTTACTGGCAACCTGGATACCAATGTGGTTTGTCTCGAGTTGATAGTACTGCTTCCGGCAGGCCGGACAGAATTGAGATACCTCGTTAACGTTTACTTCGGTTGAGTCTCCGTGACGTTCGCGCAATACCACAATCTCTCTGGCCAGCCTATTGATCTCGATGTCCTTTTCGGACAGTTGACTACGGATGACTTTTTGGTCGTTTTTCAAACGTGCCTCAAAGCAAAGCAGAGCTTTCACGATTTTTGTCAGTTGGTTAGTGCGCCACGATTTCTCAGTGTTTAGCTCCTCGGTAAGGCATCGAATTTGATTGGTAAAATAGGCAATAAGATTCTCACACTTTTGCACCTGCATTTCGAGACTTTCTTCGGTACTTTGTAGTTTTGAGCGTAGGTCAGTTGCTTCACTGTCGGACATCTGAAATGGATATAAAAAAATAAAAATTATAATAAAATAAAAATAGGCTGGGTGATTACGTGCTAACGAAATATATTTTATAGCTTTCGTAGCTAACTCGCTGGGCAAACTGCGCGGTAACGCAAAACATTAAAAAGCGGCGCGCGCGATGATGTAAAAAAAGTCTTATCACCTTATAACAAACATATGTGTCCATTAAGAGTATGAACAAGATAACAAAATAAAGCATAATATTATCGATCCGTTTAATCAGTCCTGTGCAATCATAAAATTAAATGGCGAAGTTTAGTTTATTGTTTAGTATAGCAATAATTAGTATATACTTTGTATCTATATTGTTTACTGTATTGTATATAGACAATCTGTAAATTTGTCATAAAGGAAGTGATCATTTATTTATTTATCATATAAATCAATTTATGACAATGTCATATAAAGTATATTGTAAAATTATGATTTGAAAATTGGTTATAAATCGATTGACAAAGTCCCGACATATGTATTCTTATCTTTATTTCAATTATTGTATTTTTCTACACCCTTAGAAAGAAAAATTACACAGAAAAATTACACCTCTTATACCAGTAAAGAACCGATCCTTCAAAATGCGCATGTAATTTTGTGTTTATTTATATTTAGGATTCCTGGAATAAATAAAATACGATTAAAGTGTAATTAAACGTCTTTTGATTTTGGAAAGTCTCAATTGTATTTATTGGAAAATATCAAATTCAGAAATATTAAAGTTGTGCTTGGAATACAAAGTACAATTTTCATCCTTTTTATTTGAATAACAGTTTGTAGAATGTATTGAAATCGTTCTGTAGAATTCGAAATACACAATTTCATCCTTTTTAAAAGAGTGTAGAGTAGATAGTTTTCCTAAAGTCATCCCATAATAGGACGAAAGTTGCGTGAATTTTATTTTATTTTCTAAGTTTATTAGGCAGTTTATTGAATGAAATTTTGAAGAATTTCGCATATTTATTTAGGTCATTATACAAATTTTGTACTCTATATATATATTATATATTCAAGGTATTCTTTAAAAACAATCGATAAAATTAAAACATCCTAATATTTAAGTACAACCAAATTTTACGATTACAAATAAGTCAGTTCTCGGAACAAAGGTTAAGCCATGTTTATTTGTAAAAGATATTTTTATTTCAAAAAAATTATAATTTTATCAATAAAAATAAAACAAAACGTATCAGTTGTCTTTGATTTATGATAAATTATAAATTAATGTGCATGTATCCTAACATAACACCGATTCTATAGCACGAAGATGCTGAGTTTCAAAAAAGTAAGCGTATAAAAAAGCAAAAGCCTTTTTAAGAGAAGAAACGGGTCGAAATAAAAAAGAAACGTGAAGAAAACAAAGTACAAAAAAGAACAGTCGAATTGAATCTGCAAAAAAAAAGGTAAACTAAAATAACAAATACAACTAAAAAACCTGTAATTCTTTTTAATAATTCTATAATATAAAATGTGTATGCTCAGACCTTGCCTTTCAATAGAATCATTTCTGGATCAGAACTGCCAATGTTACAAGATTGTGTATTATATTTTTAATATTATTGGGGTGTTAAGATGTCAAAGTGTAGTTTTACCCTAATTTCCTCGAAGTTCAAAAAAATCTTGTCCAACATTTCTCCAACTATGCGTTCCCCGTTTTTTCTTGCTCTTTAAAATGTTTATTTATCGATGTTTTTTATTTGAGAATAATTAGGGACCTATATACAGACAAAGAACTTTTTCGAACTTCAATTCAGGAAATATTGTGGCATATTGTGTGTCAAACTAAACTAAAAAGTACTGCAAAGTATTTTTTTGTTATCCATTTGTAAAAAAACTATTTCTGAACTGTTAACCATGTTCTAATATACGTTACATCTTTCTTAAAAAGCTCCAAACAGTTGGCTGACGAGAACATCTAGCGGACTGTTTAATTCGTTGTGGATAATTCCGTCAAGCGATCCAATCTTTTATATTCTTTATTTTAAAGGAACCGAAGTTATCTTGTATCAAAGTGGGTTATGTGCAACCAGGACGGGGATCACTATCCCGATAAACGTGAGTTGAAAATGGTAGAAAATACAGGTTAAGACTTCTACGGGGTTCTCAGCAATTATGTATGTCCATTTAAAAAAATACTACCACACACTGAATAACAATAATACTGACATAAAATTTGGCATTAATGTGCTCAAATTTCGTTTTAAACCATAAATTATATTTTTAAATCCCCTGTTTTTAAAAACGTCTATAAGGACTTTGCATTTACTAATTATTTAATTATAATTTTCATTGCCATTCTTTCGGTAGGTATACATTTGCAATGAACTGTCAGAGATTATGAGTAATGATAATGAAAATATATTTTTTTTTTTTAATATATTACATCAGCATGTTTACGAGTGCTCAACACGAATCATAAACTATACAAACAAAATATACAAGAGGTTGATATTAATTAATTTACAGCTACCTGAGAATAAACAAATTTTCAAAGAAACGGTCTTAGGCAATGATAACACACAGCACACACACACACACACACACACACACACGCGTATACCCGTATTATGCGCTTATCAAGGTAAGTGCATTAATTACTGCGTGAAACTCAGGTGCTATAGTGCGAAAAATACGTGTGACTAATGCTAATAACTGTTATCAACTCAACAACACCGCGTTTGTGTATGTGTTTTTGTACGTATACTATTTATAAATAGCTCGTGAGAAACAACAGTACTTGAAAAACCTCTCTATATTTTATGAGCATATGTGCATGCCTATAACAATTGTTTTAATATTATATACAATAATAATAACAATAATAATAAACTGTAGGTATTGACGCGCCAGCGTGTCTGATATTATCGTAATGAACTTTGTACATTATCTAGAAAATGAAAATAAAATGCAGTTATTGTAAAGATAATTTACGGAAATTACCAATATTAGCCAAAATAAATAATAATTCATTACTAATTCAAGACCATGATAGACAATATACAATATACATTACAAATTTACATATATGGTATATATATATAGATTATGTTCTTCAGAGGATTTTCACTTTTATAATGAGTTTAGGGAATATCGCAATTGTTTTTATTACATACGTCCGTATTTCGACTTCATGAATATAATAACGTATCAAAATTATTCCTCTGGTTTTTTCGAATGCATAAATAATGTGAACATCGTTACGTTCGGACTCTGTTTGAGAAAGGGCGAAGCGAACAGGTCATGAACGACATGATACAGTCGAAGCCTAACGTTTATGGACTGTGTGAGACTCGGTTGAATGATTTGACTGATAATTCTTCTCCGGTAGAGCTCCCCATAAAAACACAGGCCAGCGTGGTGTTGGAAATTCCCAGCTGGCCAAGCAAAAGTAATTTTTATTTGCGTTTTTCTAAAGTCTATTAAATCACCTCGCTCAACAAAACCAATGTGTTAAAAAAAAATGAAAAGAAAGCTTTTCACGTCCATTCAAATATATATAAATATATATAGATATTTACCGGACCAACATAACAGCGAATCTGACAGAAATATTATAAATATTACTTTGCTGAAGGTGTGCGACGAAAAGCGCATCGCAACAGCTAATTGCCGCCAGCTCTAAAGCTTTAAAAGAAACTAGAGTAGCAAGACTGGAGGCCAAGTCTATTGAATTAGATATATTTAAATTTATTTAGCAGTAATAGTAGATTAATTGTATGTACATTTTTCATAGTTTTTCAGTAACAAATACTTTAAACGAGTTTTTCTCAAAACTTATTAAAAACAAACATACCTCTATTTGCTATTATTCATTGGGTTTTTAAAAACTCTACACATATATCTAAAGGGTAATGCTACAGTCATTTCATTTCATTTATTTAATATACATAACAATACTAATGAATAATATATAATGCGTATTAGTAGATGGATAAATATATAAAAAAATATAAAATATAAATATACATAAAAAAGTAAGAACAATTGTCAATAACTAAGTTTAAAATGGTAGAGAATAAGTAATAACACTTTATCCAATAAGCACAGCCCAAATATCAAGGATCAGGAAATATCAATTTACAACAAAAAACATCGTCAATGATCAAGATTGCAGAAATGACGAAGGCAGGCTTTTTTTAATTTGTTAAGATTTCCTACTCTCTTTGTTCCACAATGAAAAACCACGGATAAAAAATGCATAGTCCATAGATGAAGACGGTCTTCAAATGCGAGAGAACGTTTATTTTTGGTATAGGTAGTTGTCATAATTGTATACAATGCCAAGCATGCTCGGTAATCGTAGAAGTTTAGTAGTGAACATCCAAACATTAAGTCTGCATACATGGAAATGTGATCATATCTTTTTAATTTAAAAATAAATCTAAGAAAAGATTTAAAATCAACTTATATGTTAGTTTACCCTTGTCAACATAACAAAAGGAAGTTAACACAATATCACCATAAGTTAAATATGGTATCAGTAGGGCCTTAACGATTCAGATTTTGAGCAATAATATTAGAAAGTTTCCAAAGGCATCTCCTCCGTAAACCTTACCGTAAATAGAATTAACTTGATCAGTCCAAGTAAAAGATTTATTAAATATAACGCAAAGGTTTTTAATTTTATTTAAAGGCAGAATTGAAATGTCTCCTAATTTAATTATTGGCCAATTGGAATGGTTTATCACAGTTTTAGAAACATACATACATACATATGGATTGCAATTTAAGAGGGTTCAAACGGAGTCAGTTGTCTTCCGACCATCTTTTAATCCTATTCAGTTCTATGTTTACAATATTATTTATGTCAGGACCACTTTTTATAGTACCACTAAATCTTAAATGCACATCTTCAGCAAACATATGACAATCACCATGTTCACAAACATTGGGTAGATCATTAATAAAGTGATTTACATAGTCAAAAGCCTTTGGAAAGTCAAGAAATAACAATACACTAATGTGTTTCTTATTTAGCTCAAACCTAACATGATCACTCATTTTTAGTAGTGCAGTGGAGGTACTATGGAAAGGTCTGAAACCGGACAGTTTATCGGATGGGAGATTTTTCCTTAGCGCCTATGAAATCGGTAACGAAAAGCAGCGGTCGATAGCGGACGTATATGAAACAGATACTGATCCACGCTAACAAAAACATTTGACATTTGCGCTTTGATTCTTACGAAAATGTTCGAAAATGGCTCGATTATTGGTTTGGCACAAAAGATGAACAATTCTTTCGGCGAGAATCCATAAAATGTCTGAGATATGGTCTAAATGTATAACTAGGGAGAGCACATACTTTGAACAATAAATCTACTACCATTTTTTTTTAAATAAACGTGTTTTTTTAATTACCGGTTTCATAGGCGCGTACCTAGCATAAATATATATTATATTTTTTGTTGTTTAAAGGATGCCTTATAGGTATTAGTACATTATTTCAATTATCTGTATATTTAGTATATTTTAATAACTGATAACAAAGACTAAGTTTAACTTATAGTAAATTACTTTCCGATTTCTTTGTCAAATATAAGTTTCCAGTGATTTATATAAGGCCATACAGTATATGTTTATTTATTTATTAATATTATTTATTATACCGCAATGGTTTGCTTTTTAGAAAATAAAGAGTCCAAGTGTGTATCAGAACTAAACTATCGTATAGAATATCGATCATAGTTAGTTAGTAGTTAGACGCTGATCCCATATTTAAATAATTTTAACTTAAAACTTTAATATACAAATACAAATAACTGTAATCAACCAATACCCGAAAATGGTCCTGATAGAACTACAATGTATATGTATTCTCTATTATCATATTATATGTATTTATCATCATAAAATATTATAATATTTTTTTTAATTGTATTAATTGAATTTTTCTTCATTTTCTTCATTGTTTTGTCTATGTGTTTACATTATCAGCTCGATTGGATAAAAAGATGTAGATGTTATAATTATATATTATAATGTGAATGACACAAAAAATGTGGGTGCCAAAAATTAGTGCCGATAAAAATATCCCCAAGACCGAAATTTCTTACAGATATTTTTTTTATTTTTTCTTAGGAAGAGATATAAATAACAAAGAGCTGATTTCTTAAAAAATAGATTTCATTTCACACTCGTTAATTTGTTTTGGTACTGGTAAAAGAATTACTAATATTTGAATTAAAAAAAGCGTTTTTTTAAAGCCTTAAATATAAAATAAATAAATACCAAGTAATTTTTTTAAAATATTTTAAAATTAAATATTTCTGCCATAAATACTGTTACCAAAATTATTCATTTTCTTAAACCAAATATTATTAGAAAAAAAAGCGGCTACTGGGCTAAAGAATCCAGCTTTATAATGGCATTAGCATTCTGATTTACTGCCGGTTACACTTATTAAGCTTTAAGAGCGTAACTTATGATTATTGTTGGTTTGACATTTTTTATTAGAAATATTATTGAATTAATATATTTATCGGATAACATTAGTGTGTATTTCAAGTCAGTATCAGATTGGTATTAAAGAGTATTAAGATCTGGAGTTACTACTCGACATTATAGGAATCAGTAGTACTGAATTATTGAATAAATTGTAAAGTTAAATCGCCATAAAACAGACGCATTTTTAAGAAGAAAAAATCCTTCGCCTGCACACGAATTGAAATTTACTCAGGAAAAATTGCTCGAAATCGAGTTTGAACTCATCTCTCAGCCACATTATTCACAAGACCTAGTGACCTTTTTATAAACCTGAAGAGATGGCGCAGGTGCTTTTACTGAAATGAGAACTCATAACCTTCCGAATGAGTACTTTTCGGGCTGTTTAAATTTTAAAATAGCTGTATTCGCTATGTGGGCCATCTATTGGTACGTTTTTAAAAATGCGATCAAATGAGCATACATTGATATTTTTTATTATTCTTTTTTGTTGTGAAGCTAAAAGTATCCGCGTCAAGAATGAAAAACGATTTCGTTCATGTGGCTTCCTCTACTGGCCCTACAGTATGCCATTCGGTTACCCCAATTATTAATGACATTTTGGACTACCTCGGCGCCAATTTCACTCAAAACAGTC
>JANSTU010022972.1:0-27891 GCA_027564075.1 Bolitophila hybrida
AACGGCGCATATTTGACTTAAATCGGATGATTGTAACCAATTTTATGAATAACTGAAAATTGAATAAAAATACCGCAAGACTTTGTTGACACCCTATATTAGTAATACGTAGTACGTAATAGACTGCTCCAAAATGTTTGTACTTTGACGTACTTAGTATAACGTATAATGCGTAACTCTACGTACACTAAAAAACGTTAATATTATTTCGTATATACGCAATTAAAAAAAAAACATAATATGTTTTTGTTATATATTATATATAAATATTAAAAAAAGTTTTTTTTTTTTTGGTGAGAAGTCGTGGGTAGTGTTAATATTAAACAGCAATTTTATGTATCCACATATATTAGCATATAAATTAAATGGTATATTGCCATTTCGCCAAACGCCGTTTCACCTAATGGCCGTTTAGCCGCTTTTGTTAAGTACAAACATTTTACACATTAAACTATTTCTGCTGCTGTTTGTGCTGTGCTACTCCTATTGGTGCAACTGTGCTCTAACACTCACAACACATCCTCGATGGTTAGATATATATGTATACATTAATTTATTAAATTTCCTTAAAAGCAAGGAGTTTATCTAATATTAACAGTCGAAATTCATTGTAACCCGAGTAGCATTTTTTCTCTCAGAGGGAACGCTAAGTGAAAGATTCTTCTAGCCTAAAGCTCGCAAAAGGCTCGCCAAACTTTCAAAACCGCCGTACTTATGATCAAAAGAGTGAATCCAAATAAGCTCTATACAATTTTCCACGCAAAGAATATATCGCATACATCTCGCATTTGCATTATCTAGCGTGCTCATTGAGAGACAATGTCGCAAAAGTAAAGATTCTTCAATTATCCTGCAAAAAAATGAACATTTACAATAAAAAACACGATGAGGGCTTATTATTTATATTTATATTATACACGAAACGGCAAACCTGACAGTTGAATACGACCGCGAATTACATTTTGCCTCGTACTAGAGAAAATTGATAACGAATGACAAACATGTTATGTTGAAGGAGAGTCTTGTTGTTACGTGTAGTAGTCAAATTTTACCGTCCCTGCACGTACGAAGAACGATATTCTTTCACGTACGAATAAGTCAATAGTTCTTCAGCGTGTAGTCAAAAATGAATAGGAATGACCCTGCACGTACGGGGAACGATAAATATTTACGTACATATTGAAACGAATAAGACTATCGTTCTTCGGGGACTAAAAGTGGTTCCAGACCATATCGTGTTTGAAGGGTTACTTGATTCGATGTCGATAGGATCGTAACTATTACACCAAAATATCATCGACATCACGTCAAAGTGGTTCAACTTGCTCATCAAGTTTAACAGGATATCTGCGAAAAGACTTCCAAATATCAAACTTATATCGTATGCTCGTTTACCGTAAATAGTTACCGTAGTTGTGATCGTCACATAATAATAGTTTTTTTTTACATTAATGTACATAAACTATAGTATACTATAGCCAATTAAAGTAAACAGACCGTCGTGGATTCTTTAGGCCAAAAACAAATATTTTTGAAATCATTCCTATTGCCTGCTGCATGTTTGAGACTTACATACCAAATATGGTCGATCAAGTGATTGCGAACCCTCCTGTTTCACAGCAATATTTTTTCTGACCTACCTGAATTTCATCCCTCAACCAAAACTAAACAATGAAACCACCAACTTCCGATCATCATATAAACATCAACATAACGAATAAGGTGCACAACACATAAAGCGCAAGATAATTTGTGGCGGCTCTTGTGTGTTTCTTCTGAATTAGCTCGTGCGCGCGCATTCTTCTCGTATGCTTTTTTGCGCACGCTTCTTATACCGAACAAATTATTATAAATTGTGTACAAATCAGCGCTCGACCGCGAACTCGGCAACACGCACACAAACACACAAATATACCCACTCAGCACTCAAACGCATATGGGTGCAAACCCACAAATCCACACACATACAACATACTCTCCGCGTATCGTGTTTATCGCGTTATCCTTGTTTCTCGTGAGCGTCGTGTTTATATGAGTGCTCTATTGGCGCGGATGCGCGACGGTGAAATCGCTGCCGAGAATCCAACTACTCAATGGAATTCGAGAGCGCGAACATACGTATAGTACACACACGCACACATATACGCCGTGCAGAGATGCAAACCGCGGCCTGTGCGAGAGTATGCGTGTTTTTCGGTTTTGCCTTTTGTTTTGTTTGGTTTTGCTTTAGGTTTAGTTGCATTGCGATTGCTTAAGCGGGTTGGACGTGTTTTTCGTGTTGTGCGTTTCACTGAGGCTGAATTTAAAGAATCGTTGGAATCTGTAATTCTAGACATCAGATATTTTCTGTGGTTCCGTGACAGTACTTCCTAAGCATCGTCCTAGCTCTACCTTTGTCAAAAATCATTTCGTGCGATTATTTTTTTTTTGTTCAATTAAAGAACTCTCATTATCATCGTGCAGTGATTTCCGTGCGGAGTAATTGATGCGCGTGCGCGCCTGACTTACATATTATACGAATATAGCATAAGTTATTTATGCAAAAGTGTGAGTGTATATTTATAAGCTCGCGTATACGCAAAACACGAACGGCATAGTGTGTATATATAGTATATATTTGAATTGTGTGTGCGCGCGAATTGAGTGTTCAGCACAAGATCACGCGAGTGAAGACAATCGAAGAGGAAAACGCAGTGATCGAGATTGCGCAGGCAGGCACGGAGCGGCTTCAATAATAATCATATATAAAACGTAATGAAACGATAAACATTGATTTGAGTCTTGATAAAATGTATAAAATATATGTATTCGGCATGTGCAAGCTTAATTGAATTCTCCCACACATACACTCGCGATCAGTATGCACTATATATATAGTCTCACCCATGCGAATTTTCGATCGAGCAGCGCAGCATATTTAATTATACATTTTATTCGATCGACCGATGCGTGCAAATCATAAATAACCAATTTGCGCTCGCATGTAAATCGATCATAAATAAATGGATATATGCATTTAAATTCCACTTATAATTTCCTTGTCTCTTTGAGCTTTTATGTTTATATAAATTCTATATATAGTATATATGCGCTAACAGCTTTTAAGTTTTTCTCGCATACCTGCGCGTGCACATATCTCGCACATTGTCATAATGGCGGAATGGTGCGATGTTGTTTGTTGTTGCATGTACACAAGTATATATTTCCATTATATATCCATACATAACTGCATTTTTATCAAATTATGTGTTAACTGACACACACACACACACATATGCACAAGCAAAAACTATCATCGCGTGCTAGGTTATATAGACGCGGCAAAAATCTCACACATACATACATTTATATGTAATGAACTTTGCGCGCATTTATTCGTTTAATTTATGGTAACTTGTGGCACGCGGCGAAATTTCAAAGACTTGCGAAAAACCATGAACATGATTAGGTGCCAGTGATTTACCTCTTTTGATGATGATGCGTATGTGTATGTGATAGGTATATGTTTCTCACTTAAATAATCAGGAAATCGAATTAAACGAGACGAGGAAATTAGGTTTGGCATTGAGTTTATAGCCAGATAAATTGTTAGGATGACACATTTTATATATTCGGGATCAAACGCCATGACTTAGCGGCTTGTATTGTATTTATAAATTTATTCATTTTGAATTTGATTTATTTTAATCAGTTTCTATAGAGCTCATTTAGTTATTTTAAAATTGATATTTTTAGGAAATCAAATCAAATTTTAAAGCTTTTCTCATATCATTGGATCCTGTAATAGCTTGTGGCACATAGGGCCAGTGTGCGATGCCGCACACCGGATTCATTGACCATTACGGGTTCAAACGAGTGGTCAGGTCATTAATGTGCTGATTGTGCTGTGCTACTTCTATTGGAGCTACTGTGCTCTAACAATCACGACACATCCCCGATGGTTAGGAGTCTTAATTTGCCCTGACGCGACCTTTACAACTTTACTTTGCAAATGTGAATATTTTAAATCTCTATGCTCCGATTTATCATGCTATTTATATTTGGAATCGTGAATCATCAACGTCATCATACACTTATGGTTCTATACAGATGGCATTAATGTTCCGTTATTCCAAACCAATAACGTATTTCAGAAATAGGCTATTAATAGCAAGAGGAACCTACTGATTTAAAGTGCTACATTCGAAAAACACTTCGGTCTGCCGCTAGGGATCCAACCGGCGTCCTCTTATAAACCAGCCAACGCTACTTATATGCTCTGACATTCTCAACACATCCCCGATTGTAAGGAGTCTTAAATTGTCTGGGCAAACTAAGCAAATACTCAATTTTTCGAGAAATCACTATGCACCGAGATCTTGGTGCGATCTTTCAGAATTAATATGACTACGCAAATTTTGCTAGTCTGAGATGTAGATTCGCATCGTCATATGACTGAATCAGATTCGGATTCAGCGACCATCGTAATGATTTATTTTTTTATAGAAAACTGACGATAAAAAAAATTATAAAAAATCAAAAAGTACAACAATATATTAGTAATATTATTATTATTATTAAAAATACTTAAATTAAAAATAATATTCTAATATTATAAAAAGTACAAAAAACTGATATTTAATAAACAGAATATGAATATTATAAATAATAAAAAAATACAGAGAATATTCATATTAAAAAAAGTACAATAATTTTTTTTATTTTGAAATAATATTCAGAATACAGAATAATTTAGAATAATATTTCAGAATACTACAAAGATACCAAATAATATTCAGAATATTAAAATATTATTTAAGATACTCGTAGGAACTTTTGATTGCGAAGAGAGCGAGATATTATATCAATACCACAACAGTTTTTAGTCAGAAATTTAAGACATAACTTTACTTCGCTCACGACACATTTTCTTAATAAACACGTACAACAACTTGATTAATTTTAATTTAAAATTCCGGAAACTAATGTCTACCTTTTTGAAGAGCCGGCAGTAAGTTTATTTCTCGTGATGGTGTGTGCGGCGATGTTGAAGGGAGTTGTGGCGATCGTTAGAGTGTTCGTTGCAACGTCGAACCAACTTTTGAAGCAACGAGCACTTGACCAGTTACCAACACTAACAATCGGTTAGAGTTTATCCTGCTGGTCTTGAACGTTTATCCTTACCCAATAGTGCATGATTAAACAAAATATAAAATAATTAAACACAATAAAACACGCAGTACTCATATATATCTATATATTTTCTCAAATTATCCTGTATATAGTGACATATACACATGTTTTGTATTTTATTTGCAAACATACTATAACACACACCAACGAAAATTCAGGAACAAATAGAGGGTCCTCACTGCTTATTTGTGTGTGTGTGTGCGATCGTGTCAAATTTAACTCTTAGAAAATAATATATGGGTATCGTGTTTGTTATTTTACAACTAATTACAAATTGATTAATTCGTATGTTTAATAATTGATTAATCTGAATACCTGTGTGGCAATCATACTATCATCAACTTATCAGCATTTATACATATTACATAATAACTATAATATGGTGTATACCTTAAGCGCATAGGGCTAAATCATTAAAAAATATATATATTATAATAAGAATGCCTAAGGCTAAACGAAATTTGTTTTAATTTCTAAAACGTCTATACAATAATTTAAACACACTTTCGTTTTATATAAAATATAAAATGTATATTGTTAAACTTAAATTTAAAATTTTGAAAAATCACGTGTATATGTATGTGTATTTAATTTAAGGATCATTTTTCTGTAAAATTTCTTCTCTTAGAGCTTCTCGGCAATATGAGTAGGTAAAATATTAATATCCTCAAATCAACAAAAAAACACAAACTCTTAGAAAATATATGCCGCAGCATTCAATAAAGCTCAATATGTTTTTAAATCAATTTTAAATTATTGATTGATCACGTGTGTTGTCAAGAATTTTGTTTTGGATTGCGTATAATGTTTATGAATTGATACAATTTCACCAACAACTGTACATAATCGAGATAAGGACTACGATAAAGGTAATCTTTTCAAATTATTATTTTAAATAAAATAGTTTAAATTTAATTATTTTTGTTTAATAATTAATACAAATCTTATTTTTAATCTCGAATATTTTCCATAATTTTACAGTCTAGGTTTTTAAAAATAATAATTTTAAAACAATAGTTTCATTGATTAAAAATAAACAAGACCAACAATTGAATAATATGTTTGTTTAGTTTTAGTTGTGTGTGTATGTGTATCTGTGTGGATTTGGGGTGGGCAATGGTAAGTGCGTGCGTATTTGTGTTGAGCAATAATATTTACAATCTCGACAGAATGCAAATAATAGGCGATTTAAATCATGAATTTGTGAGTAAACCGTGTCGCACAAGCACAAACAATACAGTTTAGTAATTATTACTATATTATATAATTGTATTTACAAATAAAAATATATTATCTTGATGTATAAATATTATTTGTATAGACTGTGTAGTTATGTTAAAGCCTAGTTTTGTTAATCGTTTAGTATATTCTTCATTTGCTTTAATTTTTCATATTTTTTTATATTTTATTGAACTTTGAAGGGAAGGTGAACGATGATTTTTTACGGGGTTGTATTTTAACAGGTCAACGGGTTTTGCGTGTGAGAGGGTGTTTGTATCGATCATATAATAGACTTACAAACAGTTACAAAAGTAAAAACAATTAATTTAAATCGAACATAAACCACCCCCAAACCGCCTATACATTATCAAAGAACAACAGAGAAATAATGGTTTATAAATTAAGTTACTGTAGATGTGTTTTACGTGTGTATATGTTACTGTACATCTATGGTACATCATGTAAAATGGGAACTATCTTGGTCTATAAATCTACTGTTTATTAGTTATGTAAAAAACGAAACTATATTGCTGGAATCGCGGATATGTGTAATTGAGTGTGTGTGTGTGCTGTAATCTATAAATTGTCTTCGTTTGTTTGAATCGTATGAACTATGGAATAACTGGGATTGTGGCATATTGTTATTTGGTTGATTGTTTTTTTTAACTGGTTTATTGATTGAGTACGAAAAGTGTGTACGTGTTTGGGTCGCATGCACGTACATCATTGGTAGATCGACACCGACGACGAAGTTGCAAATACGACGTATCACGGAGGTCTAGATTGGCATTTACTTTCCGTTTATATATTCGTATAAAAAAGTTTTACTGAGTATATTTATTTATGCATGCAAATATATTGTGGCTTATAAATCAATTACAAATCCAAATCGTTGCTATTTTAGTCTTGCAGTTTCGAGAATGGCAGTTATACTTAAAATGTAAAGGTTCAAATGTGATACGAGCGGGTACTACTTCGTCAACGGCTCGTCGGACCAATAATGGTGTAACGTGCGTGTTTATATGTGTGTGTTATTATAACATGATCAGTTCTTTTTAACGTATATGTAGTATAAAAAAAGTAACAACAACAAAACAGTATCACAGAAAAACAGACTTCCGCAGCGCGCAGAGACTCTGTCGCTCTCGATATCAATCGTTGTCACGTGGAAGTTACTGCTCATTGCTGCGGAGTTGCTATCATGTGCATAAAAATGCAGTCTACTAAACTTAATCATCCGTTTAAAATAATGTTTTCTATAAATGTGGAACAGAAATATAACTCAATTTTATATGATTTAAAATTGAAAATGACTAGCCCTAATTCGCAAAATAAATTCGAAAAGCGATTCCATGAGATTTTAATCTTGAATATTTATTTAAATATTTTTTTGTTAATGTGGAAGACAGATAACAAAATCAAAAACATGTCTAGTTTCTCAATTTCCGTATATTGTTGAACTTTGGACCACATCAATGAATATATTTTGTTAACTAGGGTAGAACATGTAAGTGTGCATGTGTATGTGTATTTTGGTGCATCTGGTTTTGTGGATTTAAAGGATGATATACACAAAATAAAACTGAATATAAATATTTAAAAGTACTAAATTATTTAAACGATTTACGCAGCAACGCATACATCTTACAGTTTAATCTTATCCTCGACGGTTATATTGGCCAAGGTCTTCTTGATGCGAAGCGCAGTCAGCCGAGCGGCAGGATTGTGATACCAGCACTCCTGCATCACCTTGGCCATGCTGTGCAGTACGTCCGAAGAGTGCCATCGATTTGGCGTCGTCGGTCGTTGTCGGTCGATACAGATAACCTATAAAATGTATATTTGTTTATAATCTTTCTCTTTCTATTCTATTTCTACAAACTGCATACCTTTCGCATCTCCTCAATAGTAGGATCTGGCTGAACCTGATCAAAGTATGGCAGTTGGTACTCGTCGTACACATGGTCAATATTACACCGGCGCCCGATCTCCCATAGAATTAGACCGAATGCATATACGTCGGCTCGTTTGAACGAATCAAAATGATTTGCATTGATGCTCTCGTCCAAAACCTAGAAGAAAACAATATTAAAAATCGTCATTTTTCTGAATTTTATTTTACTAACCTCTGGGGCCATGTACCGCTTAGTTCCCACGCGATGTGTTGAGGGAATGTCGACCGTGTCGTTTTTAACGTCGTGCCTTACAGCTAGACCAAGATCGCCGATGGCACAGCTAAGATTTGATTTTACCAGAATATTCTTTGATTTTAGATCACGATGAGCAATGGCAGGTTTGCCACGTGTACCCACAATATCCATGTGTAAATGAGCTAGACCGGTTGCTATGGATAGAGCCATTACAATCATTCCTTTCATGTCGACTGTGTGCAACATTAGAAAATCGAAAAGGGATCCGTTCTCATGGTAGTCCGTCACTAACCATAATTGGGTCCACGTTCCGTTATCTTAAAAAAACGAAAAGTGTTGTAAAATTAGAATAAAATTAATATAATCATATATTTTTTGGAAGTTGGAATTATTTTACGGAAACAATAATATTTCAAAATAATCTCAACAAGTATAAGCCACTATGACGATTTTATTGTACTTGCAGTAGCTGATAAGTAATGCCGATTAGTTGTCTCTGTTGGTATTAGAAGAGTGGATGATGCCTTACAAGTGTTCATGTTAATTTATATCACCGTGTTTAAGACTCTTGCTCTTGGACTGAAAAGCTTTTTCTCAGGCTTTATACAAATGTTTCATATAATATTTCCGGATTTTAATAATTGCAATTGTGTAGATATTACGATCGAACCCCTCCCTCCGGGATAATTATAACACTTTTACAATATATATTTCGGGAAAATGCCAAGTCAACAATACATGAAAATATGTTTAATAAAAAATATCATTCCTAAAAATTACTTCTCAGTTACGAGGCAGTCATCTAGATCACTGCGCCACCGATAACTCTAATCCAAAAAACAAACAGACAAAGGTATATGTGTGCAAGGTGAGTAAATCTGATAATCTAAATCAGAAGACCAGTTAAGCCTCGCAGGTTCCGTACTCTGACTAACTTCCTTACAGGCCAAGTAATAAGTTCTCCTCAAAATTGGAGTCAAGAACACTTCGCTTTCTACGATCTTACGAAATGAGAGTGGTGAAGTTGCATTAGGTAATTTCATCGACACCAACTACATTTTTAACATTATTACTCTAAATTCTATTTTATTTGAAACTTAATTATCGAACTTTAGTTTTATATACCTCATAGAAAAAGAACTACTTTTATTTATTTCATTTGTCATTCCATACCTTTGTTGTCTGCCGCAATGAATCCAAGAATGTTCTCGTGACGTAACATCACAGTCTGATAAATCTCTGCCTCACGAAACCAAGAACACTCCTCACGACTCGAAAAAATCTTAACGGCCACGTTCTCGCCGCGCCAACGTCCGCGCCACACTTCCCCAAAACGACCTTTTCCAATCACTTCAACCAACTGTATCTGACGCGCAATCGATCGTTGTACCAGTAACGGCAGACCAGCTAAAATATAAAACAACAAACGATTATAATCAAGTATTAATGTAAATTACATTCAAAACTAACCTGAACCAGAACCGGACGTTGTCATTTCAATATAGTCCTGAATGGTACCGCTCAATATAGGATCACACACCGAGTCGTCATGCGGAAACTGACGAGCGTCTGAGTCATGTTTGCGCCTCTGGAATAACCAGTAGGCGGACAATGTAATAACGCAAAACAGCAAGGTGCTGCCGAAGATGACAAACACCGTTTGCCATGTATTAAGCAAAGTAGGTACAGGTACTGTGAAATTATTATTTTGTATGATTAGTTCCGCTATTTGGCATGATCTGAGTGAATTAAAGAATACCTCCACAAAAACACATAAAAATCTACAAAGCGCGCTCCAACAACACAAGAAACAATATCACTATAACTAATACTTAATACATTTACAATAGAACATGCGACATGCAAATTTATAATTAAAAATATTATTTAAATGAGGGATGCAAAACGTGGTAGTAACCAAAAGCGAAATAGGAAGCATGCATGCGTTTATGGCAAAGGAAACAAAATATTTATATATACTTTTTACACATTTTCTGAAAAAAAAAAACATATGTAACTTATATTTAGTATAAATCTATAAATAGTCCTGAAGAACACGGAGTAAAATGAGACCGAAAAAACACTAACGTATTTTCACATCGAAGTCGATTTTGCACAATAAGAAGCACCCGGTCGGAATTCCAGTGAAAGGTGGGGTAGGGGTTTGTGGAGTGGGCGCAACACACATACACATTAAAATGAAAATTATATATGAAAATGTATGCGTCGACACGTCTACACTAATTATACACAAATATATATATATATAATAATTGAAATCGAGACGTAGTCAAATGAGAATAACCTACATAAATAAATATTATCACAACATAACAGAATTGATATAATAAATGTAAATGATCACTAGGTAAAATGCATGTGAAAGTGTGTGGGTATCATATGTTGTGTATACAGAACAGATGAACAGGAATGCGAATTGTCTGATAAATTAAAAAAATACAACTGAAGAATGGGTGTCGAGTCAATCACAATGACATATTACATATAATTATAATATAAACAGATTATATTCTGGATAACAGAAATATGTTATATGTTTGCATGGAATAAAAAAAAAATATGTGGGTTGATAAATGTTTTTTTTTGTATGTGTATTATATGTTTGTGACGTCAGACGCGATGATGACGATTCGGGGGTCTCACCTCCGGGTGTCTCACCTCCGACGGTCTCCGGAATTGGAATGATGATATCTTTATTACACATATCTTCTTTACAGCATTGAATCGCGAAAAAAGGTTTATCACCTTTTTCATAGCACCAGACCGGATTTTCAGGCGGAAACATCTGCGCGTACGCGAGGCATCTGTATGCAATTCTGGATGCAAATAGGGAAAACAAATAGAAAAAAAACAATCGTCAATTTGGTGGGAAATTGAATGTAAATCTGTTTGTTTTTAAAATATGTGTGTATGTATGCTGTAGAGGAAAATGGACATTATTTTTATTATTTTAAAAAATGACGATTTCCAAAGCAGGGAGTTGATAAATGATAGGGATAAGGGACCAAAAGAGACAGACAGAGTAGAGCGAGATAAGAGAAAGAGATCAAAATATACACCTGCACATACCATAATATTCAAAACAGTCGTAAGTAAATTACCCAGATTCCAAATTTTGTATGTATAATATATGTATAAATATTTAATTATATTCCTATGTACACATTTAAATCAATTTGTTTGCTATTTTTACTGTGCCTATCTATCTTCAAATTATGTATACGTTGGTCTACTTTAAAAAAATATATAAAATATGCGAAAACATTATTTCGATCTAGTCAAAAAAATGTTTGTCAAGTTAATTTATCCTACTGCACATTGCTTAATTTATGAATCCCAAAAATGCGATTAGAGAAAAAATGTCATCTGTTTGTTGGACAAAAAGTTAAAGAATTGTATAAGCTTTGTATAAAGATATACCGCAGTACATTAAAAGACACTATAGTCTTGAATAAATCTGGATATGCATTATTTAATACTTGTTTGGAAAAAAAATGGTTTCTCGCCACAGATAACATTTTTGCACAGCAGAATTACAAAATATATATAGATAAAATATTAACACAACCAAAATTATATGTAAATGTATAATAAAAAAAAGTTCTAACTAAAGTCTATAAAAATAATACAGCGATCAAAATGCAATAAAATTCATAAATTTGTGTATATTGGTTGGCAATTCGGCGTGTAAGATTCCGTGTGTGTTTGTGTGTATGCAGCGCGCTTTTTTAAATGTTGTCTAATTATATTCTAGCTTTTAAGAAAGTTTTTTTTTATGTGAGTATATTTGTGTTTGTGTATGAGAGTATGAGTGTGAAGTACCTCGATTGATATTATCCAATTTTAGAGTAGTATCGTTGTTGCAGAAATCCGTTGTGCAACACCGAACATTGTAACTGTGTCGTTTTTCCTTGCTGTGTTCGCACTCCAACGGCTTTCGACCCGGAAGCTCATACGAGCTTTGTAAACACCTTAAATGAGGGAGATGAAGGGGACAAAATGATCAGACAAAGTATACAGTTATTCTAGGTGAGAGAAATACGCGGCATTTGAATCCTTATGAGTGGCGGTCCAGACAGCTTCTATTTTGGGGTTAGTTTTTGTTTGTATTGAATAGGGGTATAAGGCTGCACTGGATACACAAACTCGAAACAACGAAAGTGTGCAGCAGGTGGCGGACGACAATAACAACAACAAAAACGCAATAGTGTATTAGTTGTGTCTGAACGCAGTTACAGACTAATACAACACAGGTAAAAAAAAATATATGAAAAACAATCACACTGTATTATTTTAAAAATAAACACAACTTTTGGTGTATGTATTGGGTTAATGTAAATTAATTAAAATGAAAAAAAAAACACTTCACAAAAGAAAAAAATTGAAATTATAAAAAAAAACGGCCCACCTTCATCAAAGATCGACAGTGGGTTTTTTGAGTAATCATAATTGCTTGGTCTCAAATTACTGTTGCAGTAGTCAACGTTTCCACAGCACAAGTGGGCGCCGAAGCGGGACGCCGGGCGAGCAGTTGGCCCCGTCGTACTATTATTACACCAGATTGAGCGGCTGGGCGGGAAATACTGCGATTTATCGAGACACCTTATTTGTGGACACGTTGATTAGTTTAGATGATGGGTTTGTGGGAGTTATTTTTAATAGTACGTGTGTCAGACCAGACTTTTATTTCAGGGAAAGACTAGGACTCGACTTGAAAAATTTACAATTTTGGTGTGTTTTCGAATAAGATTCGAATCGATTAATCTCAAATGTGTGATTTTACCTAGTTGGGAATCAGACATTTCTCTTACCTGTACGCATATGTTGGTCCATTAGTGTGATTCTCTACCGATGTAAAGCAAACGCCGTCTGTCTCGCAAACGTTATTTGTTGAATGGCATATATCGCAATGACATTTAAGTTTTTCTGAAAATATAAATAGAAATTAATATTTTGTTTATAATTATCTACTGGCAACCACATTTTCGGTTCAGGATTACAGGTCATATTTGGCACTAACAGGCAATAAGTAGATAGATAACACACGAGAATGTGGGCCAGTAGATTTCGTACGAATAATCACACGAAGCGCAATCGCGCTTAAGAATGATTCATGAAAATGGCACTGTTCTGGATGAGTACACTACCACTTTCACTTACTACGTGTTTGTGTTTCTGCGGGCGCTATAACGGCCATCGACTGTGCGACTCCGCTTGTGGATCGATCGTCGTCATCATCAATGGTAGTTCGACGTGTAAGGTTATTGGACTCTTTCGAAGATTCATCAATTTCGCGCAGATGGCGGTATAGTGTGGAGGCTGCGTATTCAATAAACATTAGAGAAATATACAAATCGTTTAATAATAATTAATAAATTTAAGGTCGATCATCGATAAAACAAAATAACAGTTTCATCAATACGATTACAATTACCCCGTGCAAACTTCTATAAATAATAAAAAAAAATATAGGTTATCAGTTGTTTTCGCATCTTATCTCTCTTACTATAAAGTGACTATAAAACATTTACACGACTCTCGCAAGAGGCCGGTCTAATCTATGATAATGTAAAACCTATTTTTATCTCCATACAATTTTTGCAAATATGCTTAAGTAAAATAAAATCTTAAGCCGTATGAATTTGTATACTTCACAAAAATACCACAAACAAAAAAGTGTCTCACATAACACGACCACTAACTTAAAATTAGCATGACGATAGCACGTATTTGAAGCGATGTGTAAATACGTTCTAGTTAATAACTGCGCTTAAAAAACATATGTATTATTTCCGATTGCCCGATAACAATCGTCATGCGTAAGCGCGTGAACGTTCTCTAAAGTTGTTTTCCTCATCGTTTTTAGACACATTTGAAATGTGCACTTTGTGGTCAAGGACACACACATACAAATACAATCTCTCATCTTGACCATCATCATCATGTTTGACCGGTCGAAATGAATCGTACAGTTTTCTATTATCGTATAGGTGAATAATTAATAATTATTGCTTACCTTGTGCACAATGCAGGAATACAGCAATTGTTATTAAAAGGCATACGAACAGTGGCCAGTTCAAAATACCCATATTGTGAGAGCTTTTGAAAAATCTTCTTCGTAAATCGCTGTCAAAAACTGCAGTTGCCCCTCGACTACTCCCGCGGAGCTCTAATAACAATCGAGCATTATACCCGTGAAGACCGGTTGCAAAACATGCACAACCGTTCACGGTATACGTCACAGGATAATCCACACACACTCACAATAAAGGGTATGCACACACACTATTCGCACAAAACCGTGTTCAATATTTTGGATAGGGCTCACGCGAAAAAATCGATGTTTTTGTTATATGTGTGTGCGATGCACGGGTACAGGGAATCAAATTCGGAAGACAAACCCGATGCGACAGCTGGACTTCAGAAATAATTGCTACACCCTTTAAAGCACTGGAATTAACTTTCTACGTAAATTGAAAATGATTTTTGTTTAGAAATGTGTATAAGAATTGAATAAATTGCGTATTTCAGCGGTACTTATTCGGATACATTTTACTTTAAACTTGACAGTACAGTGGCCATTTTTAAATTGTACATTTTTGTGATGAAAGTGGACGTCAAAATGTCAGTCGCTTATTGTGAATTCAAATGCATGGTCAGCGACATCTGCTTGGAGATTATTTATTTGGTATAATGCAGTTCTTGTAGCTCTCAATTTGTTTGGGTTATACGTCAGGACAAAATATTACCAAAACTCAACACATACAAGAAAATTTCCAATACATACCTTGCTTTCCTGTAAAAGTGACAAGGCGTTAGACGTTCAAAGACGCCGTACAGGTGTATACGCAGCCATAAACTGGTGGAGACCTCCACGAGACTTTTTTTATTTTTATGGCAAGACTTATGTTAAAAAAGTCTTGTGGAGACAGCAAAAAGGCAAGAAATAAATTATCTGACGTAACTAGACATAACTTATGTCTCGTGGAGACCCAGCGCCAGCGTAAGAAAATATCCGGACTTTATGTCTTGGCATTTATATGACTTTTGTTTTAAATATGTCAAAAAATGTTAGTAAAAAATCTTTTTTCGTGTTCCTAACCCGTCGCCATGGTGGACACTTTTAGACATTTCTGGACATAAAATATGTACATACTCTTAATTTATGTCTCGTGACTCGTGGAGACCCAGCGTTACTATCGGGGATGTTTTGTGAATGTTGAAGAACAGAGGTTTCACTCGGAGATAAAAGGTCTGCTGGCCTCCTTCTACGTTCTTCTTTCGGGTTGTGGTTAAAGTGTACGGCAATACAAGATCCAACAATCGGAATCTGCCGATTTTAATGGAAAATATATCCTCATCGTGTTGCATCTGATTTTAACACGTGTTTATACCATACCGCATGCGTTACAAGCCATTATCATTAGCTTGAGAAAGTAACTTTGAGTTAGGAACCACGTTTTCGATCCATATGAAACTACATACTGGACATGTAATAATGTTCAATACAACTTACTCTTTAAAGTGTCCGAAACCGAATCAGTCAATGAAGACCAAAAAAGAAAGTTTTATGAAGTAAAAATATATATCCTTATCCTTACTTCCTCTTCGATATTGACGCTGCCATTGACCTGGAAATACAAGATTCACCACTATTACACCTTTTTCTCCCAGTGCTAAATGTGTGCTCCGTTTGTTGACTTATATGCACAAGTAACAATAGAAAAGTACATTGCCGCGAACATTCTCTTATAATAGTCTTGACACTTCCTAGAGAGCCATATGCGTATATGTCATTGTCATATACCAACCCAGGGTAGCGATTCTGTGCATATTTTAGACACGCTAATGTTTCATATGAAGTAACTATTTTTGAAGGCACTTCCTATGTATTTTGTATACAAACAAAAAGTGCGTTCCAAAATCTCTCATTAGATCCTTTAATCCCTTGTGGGACATAGGGCCAGTGTGCGATGCCGCACACCAGATTCATTGACAATTACAGGTTCACACGAGTGGTCAGGTCATGCTAATGTGCTGTGCTACTCCTATTGGAGCTACTGTGGTCTAACACACAACACATCCTCCCCGATGGTTAGGAGTCTTAATTTGCATTTTTTCGGAATCGTGACTCATCAACGCCATCAAACACTTCGGTCTGCCGGCCGGGTTTGAACCGGCGACCTCCCATAAACCAGGCCAACGCGTTAACCCACTCGGCTATGGCTATGGTTTTGGCGCTATGGCGTTCCAAAATAGTTACTTCATTGGAGTAGTTACCGTGTGAAATTTTTTGCACAGAATCGCTACCCTGTTTTCGTAAAGATTAGTACTGCTAGAGTCAAAAGAAAACCCTTGTATGCAATGTTTAGTAGTTATTCCTTTATATAGTTTCTGCATTCTATCTTGTCACCCTTCTATATGACATTAAATAATAAGGCTTTTTTTGCATATTTTTCATAAACTAAGCTCAGTCGATCGAAGTCTCATAAAGAAGGCTTCGGTACAATTTTCGCATTAAAATCACAGAGAATAAATGTTATGTCTCATGATGGAGCATTGTCATATAACTTATTACAACTTCTCAGTTATTCATTAATTTTGCTCTAACATTAAAAACTATTTTTGTGGACAGACACACAGACAGTATTATTTGAATTTCATTTATACATTCCACAGTCCACATATACTTAATGATAATAAATCATGGTCATGAAGTGTCATTTATGCATAGAGAAACAGCTTAGCGTCTCCAACGAGAGTGGATTACTGGATTTCGACAATACATACCAAATATTCATTTATCCCCACTTTTTTAAACTTTTAAACTGGAAAAATGTGTGTGAATGTTTAGAATTAGTTGAATTTATAACCTGCTTATTATTTTTGTATAACCAGTATCATTTGTATAGAGCGGTATATCTCTATACATTCTATTCTCTTTGGATACTTAATAAATGAAATAAATAAAAAAATAATAATTTCCGTTTGAACAAAAATGAATAGTCAAAAATCTGCATTATCCAAATAATATCCAACAGATGTCGCTCACTTGAATAAAACTGCGCCGCTGCACATAGAGCTATGCACCCAAATCAGAAACGTCAAACTCACAGTTGCTAAAAATACTAATGGCCGTCCGTGCCAGTTTCGCCCGGCTCTGTGTTTAAACGAAAATTCTGAATCCATCATCATCCATATTGTGCAGTGTGTTAAATATTAATTAAACATGTCTGCGTTTCCAGGCAGCATTGCCTTCGACGAGTACGGTCGCCCGTTTATCATTCTGCGCGACCAGGGCAACCAGAAACGGCTCACAGGGAACGATGCCATTAAGGTTAGATATATTTTGTGTTTTCTTTATAAAAATGTAACTCTTGCGTACATGACGTGATGTGTTGCGCTCCAATTGTACCGAAAGTGCAGGAATTTCGAAAAATCAGGCAAAAACACAAAAGTTACAAGCATTTGTTTGAAAATATGTCTTGTGACCGAAAGTTCGCTTGCTCCGCCCACAGTCATGATCAATAACATTCTCGAAGAATCCAGATGTTTGGTGTATAATTTTGTGTAAAATAAAATTAACTTGTGATTTGTGATATTTTTAAGCCGGTTTAATAAAATCGATACCATTTATCTTAAAATTAGTTTTTTAAGTTGGTTATTTTATCATGCATTGAAGACGCTGGAAAATGCACCCCACCTGGAGTGAGTCATGTACCGGTATCCTCCAGTGAGAGTGCCATCTGTTCATTTGAGATGTGTTTATTTCTTTGTTTTCTTGAAATTAACATTTATTATTAATCTTCAAAATGTATTTAATTATTTTTATACAAATAAAAAAATTACAATATTATTAACATAAATTTATCATTTTTAGAGTCACATCATGGCTGGCCGCAACATTGCGTCAACGCTGAAAACATCTCTAGGACCCAAGGGTTTGGACAAGATGATGGTCAGCGGCGATGGAGAGGTAACTGTCACCAATGACGGAGCAACCATTTTGAAGCTGATGGATGTTGATCACGAGATCGCCAAGCTGATGGTGCAGTTAAGTCAGTCGCAAGACGATGAAATTGGAGACGGTACCACCGGTGTTGTGGTGCTTGCCGGTGCTCTGCTGGAGCAGGCCGAGCAGTTGCTCGATCGTGGCATCCACCCAATTCGTATTGCTGATGGTTTTGAATTAGCTGGACAGTGTGCCGTTAAGCACTTGGAATCAATTGCAGAACCGTTCCCAATTTCCGCTGATAACACCGAACCTTTGATACGCGTCGCAATGACTACTTTGGGCAGCAAGATTATCAACAAGTGTCATCGACAAATGGCCGAGATTGCCGTTAACGCTGTTATGGCTGTTGCCGGTATGTTAAATCTCCAATATTGAAGTTATTTATATTAATGTGTGTAATTTTAGATTTAAAAACCAAGGACGTTAACTTTGAACTTATTAAGATCGATGGCAAAGTTGGTGGACGCATGGAAGACACAATGTTAGTGAAGGGAGTTGTTATCGACAAGTCTATGAGTCATCCCCAGATGCCTAAGAACATGAAAGTATGTTTCTCTTTAGTATATTTCTGTTAACAATTAATTAACTGTATTATTCTTCCAGAATGTTAAAATGGCCATCCTCACCTGTCCATTTGAACCCCCAAAGCCAAAGACCAAGCATAAGTTGGACGTCAAGTCTGCTGAAGATTACAAGCTTCTGCGCGCGTACGAGGCTGAGAAATTCGAGCAAATGGTAAAGCAGGTCAAGGACGCCGGCGCAACTTTGGCTATTTGCCAATGGGGTTTCGACGATGAAGCCAACCATTTGTTGTTGCAGCACAATTTACCAGCCGTTCGTTGGGTTGGTGGACCCGAAATCGAGCTGATTGCTATTGCTACGGGCGGTCGAATTGTGCCCCGTTTCGAAGAGCTGACGGCTGACAAACTCGGCACAGCCGGTATTGTGCGTGAGATCTCATTCGGTACAACTAAGGAGAAAATGCTGGTCATTGAGGATTGTCATAATTCTAAGGCCGTTACTATTCTGCTGCGTGGAGGAAACCAGATGATCATTGCCGAAGCCAAGCGATCGATTCACGATGCTATTTGCGTAGTGCGATCTTTGATCAAGGATTCCCGTATTGTATACGGTGGTGGTGCCGCTGAAATCAGTTGCTCGTTGGCTGTTGCCAAGGAGGCTGATCAGTTGTCCACACTTGAACAGTATGCTTTCCGTGCCTTCAGCGTTGCCCTCGAAGGAGTTCCTCTGGCCCTGGCTGAGAACAGCGGTCTGGCACCCATCGAAACATTGTCCGAACTGAAGTCACGTCAAGTAAATGAATCAGCTGCCGTATTTGGCGTTGACTGCATGCTTACTGGCGAGAGTAACATGAAAGAACACCACGTCGTAGAGTCTCTGCATTCGAAGAAGCAACAGATTATCTTGGCCACTCAATTGGTTAAGATGATCCTAAAGATCGACGATGTGCGCTCACCGGCCGACGAACAGCAAGGATATTAATTTAACTATTTTTACTAAGTATTTTCTTCATATAATATTCACTAAAATGCACACATACACACATCAGCAGCAAAACCGCCTCAAAAATGAATCCAATCATCCCGAACGTGTTTTGTGTTTTATCTCTCTTTTGAGATAGCGCTCGCATTTTCTTTTTTTGTTCACATTTCAAAACCGCCGGTCTGTCGGACGGGGCTTAATTTTGTATTACTGTGATTTGTAGTCATTTTGATAGTTACTGTTATTTCATCCAGTTTGTCATCCGAACAAGTCTCACCTCCACCCCAATACTAAAACGCTTTTTAATAAAAAAAAAACTTTTTTGAATATTACCATACTTTTATTTATTTAAACTTGTTAATATATGATTTGCAGATTTTCAAGTTCTAAAATTTCTAAGATGCGTGAAGCTTTTAAAGCGTGTTGAATTTATTAAAATATATATTCAACTTGAATTGATGTCCCCTGACAATTATCACAAAATTATTTTTTTTTAAAACAGATCTAATCGAAGCGGTAGTTTTTCTTTAGAACGGTTGCGAGTTGTTCTGTGGTCGTGATGGGCAGTTGGCACACATGATTGTGACACAAGTAAACAGTCGGCATGTCATTGACCATCTTGAACATGGTTGCAGATGTACGCGTGAGCTCGCTTGGAGCTTCCGGATTAAAGTGGACTGATATTAATCCGGGAATATAGAAATCACGGGCCACATCAAGTAGTTGATTGGTAGCATCATTTTTTGGTCCTGTCGGATAAAAAACATTACATTCATACAAATATAAATTAAAATGATTAACTAAGCTCACCAACTACGACCATCATTGTAAGTCCTGTGTCAATAAGTAAAAGAGCAGACATCATTTCTGGCAACGAGTATCCAAACGTACTAGTTCTGCCGAAGAACTGCAACAACTTCGCAGCTTTGTCCTTGTATCGCTTATCTTCGAAAAAAGCTGAAAGTAATAGCAAATTGGTTGCAGCTACACTATTTCCGCAGGGTTCTGCACCGTCGTGGTCGTCCTTGAGACGCACAATTACATTGGGTGAGCTTTCCTGTGAATAAAAGTAGGCATGCTCTTCAGTGTCCCAGAAGAGGCGATCCTGTGTGTCTTGTAGTTCACGTGCCCATCGTAATGCACCCAGATCGTTTGTTGCCAGATAATATTCAATAAGACCTCTGATGAGGAATGCATAATCATCTAAAAATCCTGCGATTGGCTGCGATCTAAACACACAATTATTAATAAAACAATATTACAGTTAAATTAAAATACCTACAGGACAGCAGTTATACTGTTTCCAGTACCTTCGCCATAACAAGAGCGCACAAGAGTCTTTGTATCTTCATCGTACAAATGCTCTCTGATGAAAGAAACCTGTTTCTTTGCAGCCTGCAAGTACTGATCGCGATTGGGTGCCTCATTTATACTTGCCAACTTTGAGAGTCCGGAAAGCATTAGACCATTCCAAGCCGTGATGATTTTCGTATCCAAGTGAGGTCGCGGTCTTTTTTCACGTTCGGTCAAAAGTAAATTGTTTGCTTGGTGGAGGATCTCAGGTAATATCCTCTCGTCAACCT
This sequence comes from Bolitophila hybrida, assembly GCA_027564075.1. Lineage (NCBI taxonomy): Eukaryota > Metazoa > Arthropoda > Insecta > Diptera > Mycetophilidae > Bolitophila > Bolitophila hybrida. The sequence goes on from JANSTU010022972.1 coordinate 21,666, forward strand.
TAAAGTATTTGGCTGTATGCTCGATAGTAGTCTGTATCATTAAAATGTTTTTGCCAAGTAAATGGCCATGTGGATCACTTGCAGGTTCCACATTTCCTGTTTCCGTAATGCCATAATAGTGCGCATAAATCTCAAAAGCATTCTCAACTGGGAAACACGCGGAATTATCTTCAAAAATATCCCGAATTTCTGCTTCAGACCAAGCGTAAAATGCACCCTCTATTTTATCTACGTCTCCATACTCTGGGTATGAATCAGCATCCTCACCGCTATAGAATCCACCACCATCGTGTCGTAGATCCTTGCAAATGTACCGGAATATACCATCGGCAACTTCCAAGTAAAAAGGATCACGTTTTGTTTTATAGGCAGTCACGTAAGCGGACATCAACTGCCCCTGGTCATATAACATTTTCTCGAAGTGAGGAACGTGCCACTTACGATCAACAGCATATCTTGCAAATCCTCCAAAAACGTGATCGTGAATGCCTCCCTGAGCGATTTTTTTTAGTGTATCCAGCACCAATGAGATCGCTTGAGTCTGGGGTTTTTGAACATGTGCATGAAAAAGAAAATTTAGCTGTGACACTTGAGGGAATTTTGGAGCCCTGCCAAAACCACCCCAAACACTGTCGATATTTCGTTGATAGATTTTGATGGCCTGATCAAATTTATCCTCAGTTGTCATCAGTGCTTCTTCGCATGTCTCTTCACATGACGCTCTGACACTGCTTTTCATACCATCAATAACAGACATGCCAGTTTTGGTAAGTTCATTTTTGTTAGACTCCCATTTATCATATATCTTGCGCATTGCTGTTTTGAATCCTGACATACCCCAGCGATCTTCTGGCGGAAAATACGTACCAGCAGTAATTGGTGCTAAATCCGGTGTCAGCCATACGGACATTGGCCAGCCTCCGGATCCATTTATCATCAGTAAAAAACTCATGTAAATCTTATCAATGTCAGGACGCTCTTCACGATCCACCTTAATATTAACAAAAAAACGGTTCATTAGCTCCGCAACATCAACATTCTCGAATGATTCTTTCTCCATAACATGACACCAGTGACACGTCGAATAGCCGACCGAGAGAAAAATCAGTTTGTTCTCTGCCTTCGCCTTGGCAATAGCTTCATCTCCCCACGGATACCAATCGACCGGATTGTGTGCGTGTTGCAAGAGATACGGAGATTTTTCTTTAGCCAGTCGATTGGTGAACGGATGCGACGTTGCTCCAGCTGCATCTAAACCTGCCATTATCGGTGGATCCTGTGGTGGGCGCAAGTATAAATTTCTGGAAACAACAAAAACATACGCTGACCTAGTTAATGTGACTTCTGATTCCGATTTATCTGGAAAAATCAAAAACATTTGCAACTAATTTTAAGCAGACGGTGTTGTTGCCTATTACGCAATTTATATACAAAAAAAAACAAGTCCTGCGCAATTGCATTTTAAATAAAAACATATTTTTATACTACTACGTACCTTTCGGTTTTGTGGTTATGTACTTGATTGCGACTCGATAACAAATTGCGATTGTATGACGGACTAACTCGCACAAATAGCTGATGTGATAATCGAGATATTCGTGCGCTGCTGCTGGCCAACATAGCAATTGAATAAAACGCCGGCTCAATTGGACCTTTATTGAGTTTTTTTTTTCAGATCAATATATTTGTCAACTTCGCAGTTTTCCTGTATGTCTTTGCACTATTTGCACTTTGCACAATGGCAATATTATGAAGGTAAATAAATAGAAGGAATAAAAGAAAGCAGAATAGTGATATTCAATTTTATTTTGGTAAGACAGCCGCTGTCAAGTGTCAATACTAAATAAAATCTAATAATATTGAAATTTGCTAAATTGGTCGCCTTGGTTATGAACCAGTGTTGCCGAAGTAAGTACAAACGTACTTTTCAAACATTCTGCCATAAAGCAGTCCGATTATACTGATATATTCCGACATGACGGGAAATTACAGTCGCAAAAAACATACAATATAAAATATAATTTATCAGCACTGAAAGCACTGAAATGGATCAGTAATTTTGGGCATAAATATTTGCTATGAAATGTATGCATGTATCTGCTTCTAAAATTCTTTATCGGGAACAAGCTCAAGGTACCGACCGTAAACTCAATTATGTTGGCAGCGGGCATGATCCGCGATACTGATTTACATCAGTGGGTACCAACAATCATTTTATGGACAAATACAACAAGTACTAAATCTGTATTATTTGTGTTATTATTATTATTTTATATTTTATAATACTATTTCTGTACTAGTAGATTAGTAAATTTATAAGTTTATTTATTTGAATAATAAAATGAACTTATAATAAAACATGAGTATTGATTTAAATTGCATTTTAAAATTGACTAAATATAAATGCTAAATAGAATATATATTGCTATTAATAAAGATCATGCATGAGTACAGTCAAGGCCTGAAAAGTACAGTTTGTATGAACATTGAGATCACTACGAAAAGTCACTTTGGCAACACTGTTATTAACGACGTAATATATGAACCACTAATGAATTCCATTTTTCAGGGAATCAAGCGACTAAACCGATTTTTTAGGATACGCATGCGAAGATTGCGATGTTACAATCAAATCACCCTAAAATAATGTAAAACTGCATAAGCCATCGGCGCAGCACCAATTTTTTTGCACAGAATCGCTACCCAGAGCATAGGTCCCATTTTTAACACTCAAATAAATGTGTGCCAATATTTGGTAACGACTCATATCGACACGAATTATAATACAACAAAAATAGTACATACAATCGAAACTTTGACGTATAATTGCAATTGGACCGCTGAAGTCCCGTTCCCTATTCCCGTGACGCTTATTTTTGACTTTTATAAAATATCAAAATTAAGCAAAAGTCACGTGTTTGAATTAGAATATCAGAAAGAGCAATAAAACTATAAAAAAAAAAAAAAAAAATAGACAGGCTTTACTGACGTACAATTGTAATTGTATCCCATTTATCTTAGATTGATGATGGAATATTGTCCTGAAGTTCCATGGACGATGCGCAAGTGTCAATGCGGACCCGCAATGTGTCACTCCGACCTTGTTAAGATCTAAAAACAGAAAATATTAATTATATATCTAATTGTGGTTTCTGCCACTATTTGCAACGCCCTGCAATTAGCTGACTGCCAGGGTTTTAAAACTTTTATTTAATAATTATATGGCCCATGGTTGTGAGTCTGACTACATCCCCTTGGTGAAAATGGCTGACACCTGTCTGGTCTAATTACCTCTAAAAGTGGAAAGAAAGCCGACATTACAGAATAAATAACTCCAATAAAGAGCTTCTACATTCTGACACGCTAGTGTGTCTTATGAAGCTATTATTTTTGAACATACTTCCTATGTATTGTGTATAAAACAGAGAGTGCGTTCCAAAAAATTGCTTCATGCTAGCTTGTGAACATGTTTTGCATAGAATCGAACTAGATCATACATATTTGCGATGGCAAATCTGCACTCACAACTTCAACTGGTCTTGTACGAACCTTGTCTCGTTTTTGCGGATAAGTAGTGTCTTTTACTAAACTGACTCTCTTCTGGTTTCGTGTCATAGTTTGGGATTCGACGATTCAATAGGCGCTGAGTGGATGGGTGGCGGCAATGCCTGTTTGGATTGCTAACCACTTTTTTCCTGTTGTTCATTTCCGTGGATAAAACCATGAGGTCAAAAATCTGGTCCACAATGACTAAATTAAGAGCGCATTTATCTTAATTAGATTATAAACTAAAAGGTCAATAAATCCGATGTGCGGCATCGCATCCTACCACAAAGGTTTAAGGGGTTTTTCTACTATAAGATAATTTAGAAAATAATATTCTCAATTTAATTTAATATTAAATATACTGTAATCAGCCCCCGAATTGTGCAATAACGAAATTAACGAGTAGGTCTATTATTTTATTATTTTTTTGTTCATTTCGTTGTTACACTTCCGTAACTGTATTCTAATTTTTCATTTAAAAGTTCCGTTCGGTAGTTTTTTAAATATTGCCAACCACTGTGGTTATTATACACATACATTTTATTTTGTATTTGTTTTCTGGCAAGTTTATTTTATTTAAATAGCCGCCAAAATGCTAAGTGAAGATCCCTTTTTTGATAATCTCTTCGCCTCAGTGAAACGCCTCAAATTCCCGAACGATCGACTAGCCAAAAATGCCTGGGAGGTTTACAAGCCTTCATACCAATCAGAAATTTTTCTTAGTGAAAACGGTCGTCATTTATATCCGGAAGCATTTGAAATGTACCCAGTTGTTCCGGTAGATACCATAACCGTCAGTGAAATAGATACCCTCAGAATTCTCGCTCTAAAACAGATGATTTCATCATACAAAAGAGGACCGATGGACCAACGAGTTGATGGTGCTGATAAGATTTATTTTGGAGAACATTTGGATTTAGAACTTCCTGTGGAAAACATCGTAGAGTTAGACGTACGATTTTCAATTTTTTTTTTATATTAATAATTAATTAATTTTATTGATAAAAGAATCCTACGTATTGGAAAAGAGTTATGGAAAAGAAGTGCAAGGATAAGAATCTATATTTGAAATCTTTTTATGATCCAGAGACTGATTGGAGAGTACTTGGTATTCAAACAAAGCTCGTCGAACTAATTGAGAACACCCAAGTGGAGGAATGGAATGAAAAGCTTTTTGATACAAGAGCAAATGCAGTATATATACTCATACGCATACATACATACTTATTTAATTAATACATACACATAGGTAGCTCCATTTGTAAAATCTTTGGACATAAGACAACTGCGTCCACTAGCCAATCGATCACTTGAACGAAATAAATACAATAAGTATTATCGAATATTTAATTATCCTGATGCGGACTGTCATCATGCAAAAATAGGACTTGTTCTGTCTAAATTGACAAACCTGACAACCTTGATATTACAGTTTGGAATGGAACACCTGCAATACTCATACGACAAACGATTTTTTCAATTATCTTATGAGGACGTTCAAAGTTTGTCAGAGTAAGAAGAAGGATATATTATTTGTATACATTTAGTATTATTTTAAAAAAAATTATATATAGCAATTTAGCCATGGTTAGCACTTTAAAGACCCTAATCATTCGAAACAGTCAATTAGATAATAGAAAGTGTAAGATCTTAGTTAGAGGCATTGTAAAGTTGCCGCTGTTGGCAAATCTGGAACTGTCAACATGTGGCTTACGTGATGACAGTGGAAAGTCAATTGGATCCTTGCTGCAGACAAATACTACACTCAAAACTTTGGAGTTGAAACGCAATCAACTGTGTGAAGAGGGCTTACAGGCCATCGGTTACGGCTTGCAGTGTTTTAGTGGAGAGCTTGAGTATATTGGTATATTTGTTTAATAATAACTTGTAAGTAGCCAGTTGAATAATTTGTTAATCAATAAAGGACTTGCTTGGAATCCTGTTGGGCAGCAGGGTGTCCTTAATATAGGCGGTGGGTTTTGCAACTCAAAGAATGTGAAGCGTCTTGATTTTTCAGGATGTAATGTTGGTGTTGAGGGTGCTTTCTTTTTGGCACAAATTATTGGCTTCCATAAGCAGCTCACTGATATGAACATGTGCTCAGTACCTTTGGGCTGGGAAGGCTGCGAGAAACTGGTCCAAGTTATGACCGACAATACCAGTGTCGTGCATCTCGAGTGTCGCGACTGTGGTACAATTTTCTATACTGTCCACATATCGATGTGATACAATACTTATTTTGTAGGTCTTTCCGAGAAACAAGAGCGAAAACTCAATATATTAGTTGAGCGTAATGTCTACTATGCTGAGAATCCTTGTTTCCTAAAAGAACACTTCACACCCGAAGATGAAATTGAGGCTGAAGCCTGGCTACGAAAAGTCAAGTATAGTACTTTAGTAATGTTTTCCAATAAAACGCATTTAATCAATGGCTTCCTGTATAAAGGCACCCCTTGCTCGTTCAGAGTATGGCTCGCACAGAGTCCACGGACTCGTTTGATGTGAAAAAGCTTGTTGCACCACATTTTGACAATATTCCGACTTTTATATCGCCAGAGCAAAGAAACATTCCGACCAACTCTCAACTTCTGGAAACATACTACATGGACTGCTTCGGATCGGACTCGGATATGCGTCTGTTTGATCCGAACAAAGTGGATAACCTCTCGGAACGGTATAT
>JANSTU010022973.1:0-13197 GCA_027564075.1 Bolitophila hybrida
CATGGTGTCGTTTTCACTGGCTCTGAATCGTCGAAACCATTCCTCCGCGGTTCGAAGTGATAGAGTACCATCCCCCAGAACACCATTAATCTCACTGAACGTTTATCTAGCTGATTTGCCTTTAACGAAGGAAAACATCAAAATAGCGCGAATTTCGGCGTTAGTGAACTCCATTTTACACGTCTATAACTTTTGAACGCAGTATCCAAACTAATCATAGCGTCGTGTCAAGACCTTTAAAATGACAAAAAGGCGGAAGGGAGATATTTGACAACTTTATATAATAACAGTAACCTCCTCTACCTTTAAGGGGTTTATTATTGCTAACTATTGGGGTTTGGGAGAGACCCTATTTAAGGCTATAAAGGTCTTCTTCTACAACATCGGTCAATAAATCCCAGGACATTTTATTTTTTTTTTAAATCGATTTTTTAATTAATAACCTCGCCAGACGACTTTTGTTATTTTAGACGCTTTGATTGGACTGTCGATTTGAGGAGTGAAACGGATGATCCATTGCGTTTAAAAATGGCCAAACTCACTTTTGTCTTCTTCTTATGCACTTTTCTTGGTCTGGCCTCTCCATCTGACAGCCATTCGGCACTTTTTCGCTTTGTTTCTGGGTCGTATAGGAAACACCATGTCCCGTCACCAGTTACAATTGATTTCAGTCAGTGGGGATTACTTTCAACGGTACTAATGAAATCTCTTGAATGATCCATACTAAGTATAGTATTTTTCATGGTTTCTTAAATAATGTGAGCGCATACCTTTCTCTTGTTCAAATTCTCGTTGAGAATGGATTGAATAGTCCCGTACGGCATTCCCAAGGTCTATGCTATCATCATGATGGGCGCTTTTCGATCTCCTATCTATATCTCCTATCCTATCTCCTATCCTATCAACGTGTTTCATCTTTTCTAACATTAGCGAGGCAGATGTGCCAAGTTTGGCATTGTTTTTAATTATATATCATTGTGCCATGATGTTTTTATGACGGCGAGATTATTTGTGTATTACGAGAACAATTATAAGTTTGACAAATATTTGCAATATTTTTTTAATTGGTTTCCTATGAAAGGCTAGACCTTTCCAATGATTATAAATTTGTAAAGATGGCGATACGAGAACCAAAGTTATGGTTCGAGTCTTAGGAAGGTTTGATCAAAATGTGTTCTTTATCCTGTTCGTTTGAGCATTCGCCATGTCTCGTTCGACTGTGCGCCTCCACGTCGTTTTCGGTCTACCTCTGCTGCGACTTCTTTGCGGGTTCCATTGCAGCGCTTTAACTGCAATGTTGTTCGAGCTGCACCCCAAGGTGTTACCGATCCACTGCCACTTTCTTCGTCGAACTTGCGTTGAGACGGGTACTTGCCTGGCTCGTCTCCACAATTCAGTATTGGAGACTACCTCCGCCCATCTGATGCACAAGATCTGCCTCCCGCTGTGGTTGAAAAAAATGCAGTTTCCCGGTCAGAGCAGAGGTCAATTTCCACGTCTCCTAACCGTAGAAAAGAACCAATTTGACGTTGGAGCCGAACAGTCTCAGCATCGTTCGCTTTGACAGCTGAGTGGAACGCTAGACGCCAAAACGCAAAAAAAATAATTGCTTTTCAAAAAAATCCCATACAAACCGTTTTATAAGCGACCCACCCTATTGGTTATATAATACCTGTTTTTACCAAAACGTTTATTTCCGCTAAGTTGCTTGTTTTGGGGTTTGCTAGAGAACCTCTTAAATGTTTGTAGGGTCTTCTATACTTCATCCCATTTTTCGCAGCAAGCCAGACTAAGTTATATATGCTCTTCTTCTGTTTCACTTCGGTAAAATACGATTCAATTAGTAAAAAAGAGAAGAGAGTAGTTAGTGGCAGAGCGATATTCTCAAGCATATCTCAAGTCAAAAAAGAAACGGTTTAGGGAAGCTTAGCTCGCAAGAAATTGCTGGGGAAGCAGACACTGCGAAGCCGTGCTAAAACTACGAAAATTCATTTGGCTAAAAGCTTCAAGAGTTGGTGTTATAATCCATTCTCTCATCGCAATATAACGATCAAAAGTCAAAAGAGAGCTATTCACTATCAGTTATTTTAAATGATAATACCAAATTCGGTAATGAGCGTAATTTGTACTCATCTGTGGCAAGAATTTGTCACAAAGCTATGCCAGGTTTATCAGAAGCCAACAAATGGAGAATCTCGTATGGCACTTTATCCCCACAGAACAGAGCTGAGAAAAAGAGACAAGGAACAACATAGATTTATCTCTCTTGCCGCTTCATAGAGAATGATAGAGTTTCCATTGCAAATATGAACGACCAGGATTTTATATTGAGCTTGGAGTAGTGAGACAGAGTCAAATTCAGATAGGAAAGGATGAATCTAGGCATCAAATTAACTCTAAAAAAACCTGTGATATTTGCTGCAGGCATATCCACGCAAGACCTGCAGAAAAAATTAGCTGTAACTATTTTTTCTACCAAATCAAAAGGGTATCGGCAAATCTCGCTTATTTAACTTTACATGTATAGCAAAGAGGAAGCAGACCGACTTAAACCAGATGCAGTCCTAGTGGCTCTATATCTACCATCCTTAACAAGTCAATCGACCTAAAATAAGTCAACTAAATAGTAGTCAAAGGAGGAGTAAGCAAAACTATTGATAACATCCCAACTTGCCGTTGTTACCCTGGGCGTTTTTAAAGCATACTGATTTTGGCATTGGTACCAACTTTCTCCAGGGGGGATCTTAGAAACTCTCTCTGGAAATGGTGAAAAGCTAGTTTTAAAGATAGCAAGTACGATATAGAATAAACTGTGTTTTTAGGTCTTCAATGGAGCAAATCCTTTGACAAGACCCGAAAACTCATTGTGGAAAGTAGGAATCTACCATATCCGCAATGTTTGCTTCTAATTTAGAGGACATTTTACGATGTTCTCATTTGTAATAATAACGCTTAGCTTTAATAAAAATAATATGGCTTTCATGATTGATTATTGTTATCTTGTATACTATCAAGTAAACACAACGAAAAAACACGAAATTAAGAATAGCCATAAATCTATATAATTACTAACTCTTTTTTTCAGCACAAGAACAATTCTTGGTTTTTGAGTGACATTTACATCATTGGAGTCAGTATTCCTTGGTAGTCGGAACCACTCTCTCAGCACGTTTAACATCTGCGAATATAAGTCTGCTTGTGTTAGTCCGTTGTGGAAATAGTTCCGGATGGACTGACTCCAAATCTTAGCCAGAAATCCAACATAAACTCGCTGAAGCCGACCTCCTCTATCTGTCACCTGTAACGTGTCGGTTTGGAATTTAACGCTCAGGATTTAAAACACAATGCTGGTTCAAAAATGGTAAGTTGAATTCTGTTATGACAACATAATGGCAGAGAAAATAAGATTTTAATCTAAAGAATCATGTTTGAAAGAAATTTCGTATTTATAATATATATATATATATATATACAAAATCCGCATATCAGACGCAATTGTACATCCTTGGCATATCAGACGCAATTGTACATCCTTAGCGGCTCGTGTGCAAATTCTTTAGTATGCAAATTGTGTAGCAAAAGGTACAATATTAAACGAAATCTCATTTGGATTCAATCCAATGCTCTATATGCTAACCAATTCAACACATAGCAACAAGGTGTTGTATATATTCGTATTTATAGTATGGATTATTCAATTTCCTTTTGAGCTTGGATATGTGAGTTTATAAAAATAATAATAACATTCATATGGTAAATATATATTTCTTGGCCTTGTGTGTAATACAAAATGGCATCAGCATCCAGAATACATTTTTTTTTCAAATAAACTACAAGAAAGTGTGGTTTTTATTCGGAAAAAGGTGATAGCACCAACACATTTGCGTCATATCTTTAACAATTTCAACATTGATTTTCCTATTATGCAAATTGAAAGTAACTTAAATATGGAGGATGTCTTTTGTGGAACCACATGAAGAAGATTGCTATCGAAGAATTGTTTTTCTGATTGTAATTCTGGTAAATGTTTTTTGTGTAACATGTTCTTCTGATGCTGATGGTATTTTACGTAAATGAAAATAATTAGGTAACTAGTTGCCAAGGTTTTCTTTGAATTGTTTTTACTGAGTCATGAGTTTGCGAAAAAGATATACAATAACAACGTCTCTGTTACATGTTATCACCTGTTTTTATAAATCTCTGGAACATCTGCCAATTTATGTACAATGTTTTTTTGTTCATTTTTTAAGGTGTTACACACACATATAATTCACAAGAAAAGGTTTATATGTAAATAAGACCATGGAAAAAACCTTTTTTATTGTGCGTCTACATAATTACGTGGAATTGGAATGCACATAATTTTGAAAAGGAATGTTCCGTCTGTGTCTTACAGCTTTCGGAAAGGGTTACGCAAGAGAAGTATGTATATAAGCTATATATATATATGACGAGCTTATTGCATAGCTTGGCTCTACCACACTGTTGTTATTTTAATAGCTCTCCGAACGCTTGCCTTCTCGCGTAAATCCTTTTTACAATTCTCGTGTATGCGTTCTGTACCTTCGAGGCAAATACGAGGAGAAAAAAGATATACGAGTAAAATTTCCCTTATATGTACATATATATATTAATGCCTGAGTTCACGTCATAAATCTTTCACTCTCTCGTAGACATAGTCGCAGACAGAGCAACACGCACACATATACACACACATACGAACACAATGAAAAAAGATGCAATTTCCCAGAGACAAAGAAAATATATAAGTGGAATTTCACACGTTGCCGGTGCCGTCGGCATGATGCCCGCACACACACACACACACGGGTTGAAGTGATGTGTCTTATGATATATTTTCTTGTCTGAACACCTTGGCGATTTAAGCTCGAGTTACATTATCGCCTCTTCTTCGGTTATAATTCGATTACTACAATTTATATAACTGCTAATCTTAAGAATTTAATGTATGAATACTGATTGATAGCATATATTGTATTGTGTTACCAATAAGAATGAAAATATGTATATTCAAATAATCTTGTGTCTATATATACGGAGTATTGGGGTCCCAACCTAGAAGTTGGCTTTAAAAATTCCCTTTACGTGGAGAAACAGTTTGAACAAATGATGGATCGAATCCTTAAATAAATTCATTATGAATTTATCAGATTTTATTACCCATCTCCTGTCTCCTATAAATAAACATACAAAAAATACCCTTTTTCGGCAATCTCCCTTAATTATACTTCTTCTCCTTAAAGTGATGACTGCCAATTACTTTAAGGTGTTTTGGGTCGGTTGTACCTCAAATGTTTAGTTCAGATGTCTCTTTTTTTAGGTTGCGAGTATCATCTATTTTTTCCACGATCAAAAAAGTCCTTCGGTATTTTTATTCAATTTTCAATTATTCATAAAATTGGTTACAATAATCCGATTGAAGTCAAATATGATGCGCCGTTTTGTTCGATGACTAGTTCCCAACGAGATGCCAACTACATAATGCCCCTCTTATACAAGATCTCTTCCCTATTGGCAAAAAACTCGGAGAGACAACTTCCGACTACCAAGCTCGTTCGCCATGGACAGAAACAGGTGGTAATCACTTGGTACGAGGTCCGGACTATACGGTGGATGCAAAATAACCTCCATGAGTGCTGCCTTGAAGCGATCCACTTGTTGGCAGTCACCATCCGCTTCAGAAACGGGTCGATTTTGTTGCGATTCAGTAGCGATACGCATGCGTCGATTGTCAAAGATAGTTTTCTGCGTCAATTCGTGTGGCACCCATACATCGAGCTTCTTTGTGAATCCAAACTTATTCAAATGGTTTATAACGGTTTGATGACTCATGCCCAGCTCTTGGCCGATGCTACGGCTGCTAATATGCCGGTCGATTTTGTCGCAATTTTCGACGACAGGCCTTCCGTAGCGTGGCGCATCTTCGACCACCTCTACACCAGAACTTAAACGTCGAAACCATCGTTGTGCGGTGGAAAGGGAAACTGTATCGGGTCCATAAACTGTACAAATTTTATTGGCGGCTTGAGATGCATTTTTGCCTTTGTCGTAGTAGTACTGTAAAATATGTCGGGTTTTCTCTTTATTTTGCTCCATGTATGCAACGCGATAACCCTATAACTCACGAACGACTGAACCAAACAACAATAAACTGTTGTGTTAGCGCGTTAAGACCTTTCCAACAAACTAGGTATATAGCATGACCCGATGCGATAAATACAACTAGAACTACGCGCTTGCAACGACACCTAGCGCGAAAATACCGCAAGATTTTTTTGACACTCTTTTATTTTTTCACAATTTTTCTAAATTTAATATGATATGGTTTCAAAATTTCTAAAAAAATCGTATGAACAACGTTCTTAAATCAACGTTGTTAAGGGGTTACATGGGTTTCAGAGGCCAAAAAAAGCTAATTTTCTCGATTTTCTCTTACTGCAGAAGAGATTTTATTCAGTTTTTTTTGCACATTATTAAATAACTTTTGACTACCGATTTCGAAAAGTGTGTTTCGAGAAAGTACATCCTGCTACAAAGTAATTTTTCAAATCAATTGGATGAAGCTTTATTTGTTGTTTTGATTGAAGCCACCACCACACCTCTGTAACAGTCCATCTTAGTTAAGCTCCTCATAAATGGGTTTAAGGGCTGCCAAAGAAATAAAAAAAACGATTTACTTATTTCAAAAAAAAACTTCTAAAAGGAAACGCTTATAGTTTTTTCACAGTTTGTTTTATAAAATCTACCATAAACAAAAAATAGCTATATTGCACTCTTAAGCAATTTTAATAAAATAGATTCTATTTTTTTACCAGAATTCTACACCAGTCCACACCTTTCGTCTGATGTCTAGCCGCAATCATTGTATCTTTTAGCTAAACCCATCTAGCCCATTCAACCGAATACTTACACAAACTAACACACGCGCATATACAAAAAAACGGCATAACAAGAACATCTCATTAATATACCGAACAATATTTTCTTATTCACAAGATATTATCGTGAGCCGTATACACAACATATACGGTTTAAACTGTAAATTTGCATGTGACCCGCGGGCGATGATTAGCCATTACATAGATCCAATAAAAGTTTTGAAAAATTGTGTAATAATTCATAATCATCTTGAAATATAGACAGCAGACACGCGGATATTGTGCTTGTAGACCTCTATGGTGTGTCTTGAATGTACATTGTACAATATACATATATAAAATATGCAAACGATACAATGTTGTTGTATTTTATTGTTCTCTTTTTTTTAATGTGCCTTTTCCTCGTTTCCCAGACTCACAAAGACGGTGTTTCCTTGTGTTTTGTATGTGAGTGTCTGTGCGATCTCGCGATCCCTGGCATTATAAATACATTCAAAGCGTTACGTCGACTATTACGAACTTATATGTACGAGTATTTGCTATGTTAATCCAATTGCTCGCTTGTTGCGTTTCGGTCGTTTGCGATCGATATACAAGCTTATGCGCACCCCTGTCAAATACACCCTTGGGTTGCGCATCATATTGTCGTTTATATACCCCTTTTTCCATTAAATCATCCGCACTGTTTATTGTGACTTGAAAAGATTTATAAATAAACCATAATGTAATCACTTGTTTGTTTTTTAGGATCACACGCTATTCAATTTATTAAAAAGTACAACAAGTTTAGGCACGCGCCCGTATAAACGCATAAATAACGTATAATCATATTTAATGAAATCAGTTTTTTTCTGGCGTTTATTTGTATTTGATTTGAGGCAATCATTTTAAGTTACATTAGTATTTTGTAGGTTTTAGAGATATAAAATGAAACAATGAATTTTATTTGCAATATCTTTGTGAATAGTTATGACCGTTATATAGTGCGCTTCGATTATATTTGTTAAAATATATAAAATATCTATTTTTAAATAAGAAAATTAATTTGTATTCTTTCCACCTGAGCATATTATCGTAATAGTGCATGAGATCTTAGTTTATCAAGAGAGACTTTCACACCGCGGCCGCCGGCACCACTTTTCGTTTGCTTGTGTTTTATGCGGCAGTTGTCTTACACTAAATTTTCTGTTTATGTTAAGTTTTCTTGTGTTTTATTGCGCCAGTCTGATTTTTGTTATAGTGGAAAGAAAAATTCGTAACAAAATCTTAGATCGCGTTTTCTTAAAATTCGTGTTTGGTCTGGTCTCCACAATATCTAAAGAACTACTCTATGGATTTACTTAGATAATTTTTAGTTTAAAGTAGATGCAATTTATTAGATCAAATTTTATTTGTCGTTTTTAATTTAATTTTTGAACATGTACCCTACTTATTTATTTAGTTTTTTATTGATATTATAAGTTCAAGCTCCTGTAAATATCATAAATATCATACATTTTATTTTTTCGTTTTTAATTAAAACGACTTGAAAGTGCTCTGCGATGGAAACAGTTATGGTACATTTTGTTTTCAACCACCACCACTTGTCATGATACTTTTAATATTTGTCAAAACACTCAATTTGTTATTTACTTCCTTCTATGAAACAAAATTATCGTGTTTTTGGACCTCTGGATGCGAACCAACCCTTAATAACGGAACAATATATTCCAGGAGCTTTTCGTTGTTTAAAAGCATTTAGAAACTGATTAGCTCGCTTCACCTGAAGAGAAAGGGGGACTGTATTCCAGTTTACGATATTGTTTCTAGTGTTGTGATAGAAAACTTTAATGGATGGGTTAGCCTAGATTCGTCATTGTATCACACTTTTAAATGTAAATAGTGCAAACTATTATAAAGAGAGTTGGAGAAACTATTCTGATAATGAAAAAAATGTCAGAAGCCAAGAAGGAAAAGGAAAAGTCGGGCTGCATGTCCCAAAAAAATACCATCTCTATAGTTAATTATCTTTATATTACAAATTTGATTCCAGATTTATTGCGCCATCTGTAGTTTTTTATGTAACTTACTATTTAGACACAGGAGTATATTTCCTTTTACAAATTGTTTTAAAATAAAAGACTAAATTTCACTTCTACAAATATGCCTAAAAAAGTGTTATATATTTCAACTATTATTTTCCGAAGGAATTATTAAAAAGGTGTTGGTCATATTAATAACAGCATGCAATGTCTTTGGATGGATTTTATGTTCTTTCTGAAGGCTGTTGCTTAAGATTATTTAACCTATAGTATATTACAATAGAAGATATGTTTTGGATTTGGAAAATAACTGCAATGGGAATACACGTGACAGTCCAACAAAAAATGTGTTCGCAAATTAAAATAATAATAATAATAATAATAATAATAAAAATAATAATAAAAAAAACATATTATATGTAATTGTGTCGCAATTACGATTGAACTAGGCCCCCCATGGCAATATTAATATTCTTTCTACTTATGATGAAAAATGTCATGGATTCGAACTCACGGTCCCTGAATTAAAAGGTAGTAACTTAGATCACTGCGCCACCACATACCAAAATGAAGCAACGCACTATCATTAAATTACAAATTAAATCAGTTGCAAATGCCACTTAAAGCGACGGTATCGCCAATACAATCGAAAATGTTTGTGAATATGAGTATAAGCTTTGAGAATGCATGTGTAACAATGATTTTTGAGGACGATAATCGCCCTCTCTTTTTGGCAATTTTGACAGTTCCATCGATCCGATTCTTCCAAATGAAGCTGGTTGCTTCCCACGAATGTACATAATAATACTCATGATGGCTTTTAGAATAATAATAATAAATACGATCAAACTGTAATATATTAGTTCCTTTAATCCCTATTCGGGACATAGGGCATCACCTTATAATTCGTGCAATCGACTTGTGACACGGTGCATTGTCTTGGTGAAAGAGATTTTTTTCTTTGCCGATAAAATAATTAGAAAACAAAAAAAGAAATGTGTGTTTGTGTTAATATAATTAAGACCTCTATTTTGATATTTTTCATTATTAAATAAAAAAGTACGCATTTTTTATTTTTAAAACTTCAAAATTTAATTTCTAATACCCAATAAATTGAGAGCCTAAAAGTAATTAGACGCAAACGTCAACTTAAAAAATCCATAAATTTAGATGCATATTTTAAAATGGAGACAATTTAAAAAAAAAATGACTTTATATATAAAAAATGTGTTCGAGAAAGCCGCATACCTATTATAAAATCACACCACACCGCACCACCTAAGTAATAATAATTACATTTTTTCTGAGATATCACAAACAAAGAAAAAAAACGTGCATTTCTCCAAGCGCTAATAAATTTCCGTAAACACGTAATATTTAATCTCAATGTACATAATTAAAGTCATTATGATAATTTGCCGCAGAAAGCCCAGTGCGGAATCCACGAAATCAATCATGTTATATAGAGTCGTTTTGCCGCACAGGTGAAATAATCAAAAAAACACGCACTAAAATTATTCGCACTCTCGCCGAAATTACGAATACCTGCCCAATTGTTTATATACACATATTATTTGCATACAATTTAGTGAATTTTATTATACGGCTGGCGATGTGTTGTTATTATGCAGTTGTGCATGAAATAAAAAATCATTGCTGCCGCTCGCCAGGAAAAGTGTAATTTCAAGCGTGGAGACAATAAGAGAAAAAAACCAAACTGCACAACCAACGCAGAAATAAATAAAATTATTTTAATACAAACCAACGCGACGAGCTGTGATTCTAGGGATGGGCTCCAGAGTTCCATGGTAAACGGTCACTCGACCAGCGAACATACAATTTTAATGAATACAAATGCGTTGGCCCAAGGCCACCACCGACCCATTGAGCTCTGTCGGCAATGAAGCAAATCGACTCTGTCTGCAACAATGCTATATGAAACTCGTTTGCCATTTCAAATGAAATTATTAAAAATATGTATCGAAATCAATTAGCCATAATATACCGTAATGTGTCACGTTATGTAAACAATTCATGTTAATAACGCAGTTTACACGATTAAAATGCTCATGAAATCAGTATATTTATGAACATAGCTCTCGAAATTAATTATATTTGTGAAAATAAATGTTATTATTATATACACAGGTAATGCACAAGAATACATACGATATTTTATTTTTTTTTGTTTTTGTTTATATACGTAGAAAGGCCCCCCACCCCTAATTGTATATTATAAATAATGCGTTTAAGTTTATGATAGATTATTTATTTAATAGCATGTTTTGTAAATTACCTCAGACATCACTTTGTCAGGCGGCAACAGGATTTTCTGGCTTTCACTTTAAATTAAACAAATTAATTTCAGGCTAGTAGTAATTAATCTGGCCCGGCCTGTGCGTTAATGCATTTTGTGAATGTAAGGTGCAGGACAGGATGTAAAATAGTTTTTAAGATAGAATGTATTTTGAACGATGGCTTGGTTTGGGAATTGTAAGTACATTCTTCAGGGATGGGTCCTTCCTCCATATCCACTGATGTCTGAAATGTTTTTCGGATGCTCTTTCGGTAGTTTTGATAGGCTGTTGGGTTTTAATGGATCTCAATCTTAATAATACTAATTAAAACTAACTTAAAATTGCTGTTATCGACTCCTTCTCCAAAAAAATTTAGCCTTCAATAATGCATCGGTATTTTTACGAGATTGGCGTAAAATATATATGATAACTTGTGTTGTGTTTCAAAAAGCCAAACTGATATTTTTTACATATAATTTATTACGCCAATCTATTTTTTTTTATTTTCGAGCATCTGAACATACCATAGCCGAGTGGGTTAACGCGTTGGCCTAGCTTATGGGAGGTCGCGGGTTAAATCCCGGCTGGAGACCGAAGTGTTTTTCGAATGTAGCACAGGTTATTGATTTGGAATAACGGAACATTAATGCCATCAATTAAAATATACACACGCAGCCTGTATAGAACAATAAGTGTATGAAGGCGTTGATGATTCACGATTCCGAATATAAAATAGGAAGATAGATCTCGGTGCATAGAAATATCTCAGAAAAATGCGCATTTGCCTTGCAAAGACTCCTTGACCCATTAAATTAATAACCGTTAGAGTACACCATTGCTTTTTTGGGCAAACAAAATGTATACGGGTTATAAGGATACTCCTGTCAGGTTATATCTTTAAAAAATATATATATAAAAAATGATCTGTTTTAAAATAGATGCTGATACAATAAATATATAAAATCAATTACAAAAATATGTCGTTTCCAAATAGTTGTTCGCCACTGTATATTTATTTGATGGATTTATCGTACCTTTTTCAAACGTGTGAAAGAATTTTTTTCCTCTTTCTCCGATAAGAATGGACATATTTTTCTTACAGCGTAAAACTGCACCAAAGAGCTAATTGTTGCTTGGTATAAAAATAAAAATCAAATATCAGAGACAGAAATGAATAATAATTACTACTTTTTCCCTCAGCAGAAGAAAAGTGAAAATAAAAAAGAGTAAATAAAGGACTATTTTCTATTCCCAAATAAGTCATTTTTCCTGGTTACACATAGAAATATTAGAAACCTTACTTTAGCTCAGGATGCCCATATTAACATAGTGTCGCTGTTCATATAATATTCTTGTCTCTGCTATATTTTTTTTTATATTCTTCTCCATAAGACATTATTTCATCTTCTTGATGTTCACATTAAATCCAAATAATCCTTTATTTGTATATTCTTGTCATCGTTTATATTCTTGTCCATCAGACATGCTTGCATCTCGCAATGGTTATGCTTACTTTCCTGTGGTTCAGTATATTATCATCTCATGTCTACTTTATTTTGTTCATCATTCATTTCGCAAAAGAGATCCTATATTTGATAAAGTTTTGGTACCTTTTTATTATTGTTAAAATGATATCTCGTATGGCTCTTTAATAGCCGTAAACCATTGTTTAATTATGTTTAACAGTTCAATGTTCAATTTTTCCATAATATAGTCAGGTGTTCCAGATCGATTTCCTCTGAATGTATTCAACTTCAAATTATTTTTTTTTAATTAGATATTTTTATGAATCTTAGTTTCAGCAGTTGAGAAGTATTCACCTTCTTAATTATTTAATTGTTAATTAATAATTTAATAAATTAATCTTTTGTGCTAATAAATCCTCCTCCATTTTTATTATTTTTATATATACTACTCTGTCAAATAAGTACCCGGAAATTCTCATTTTAAATTTTCCCGCTGAGAATATTTCAAAAAAAA
>JANSTU010022984.1:0-13197 GCA_027564075.1 Bolitophila hybrida
CGGAATCGTGAATCATCAACGCCTTCATACACTTATTGTTCTATACAGGGTGCGTGTGTATATGTTAATTGATGGCATTAATGTTCCGTTATTCCAAATCTATAACCTATTTCAGAAATAGGCTATTAATAGCAACTGGAACCTACTGGTTTAACTACATTCGAAAAACTCTTCGGTCTGCCGGCAGTGATTGAACCGGCGACCTATCATAATCATCGATATAGTAAGGTGAAAAGTTTTTTTACCGTGTTTTATCCAACCATTTGGATATTTAGTGATTTTTTTTATCATAAAAAGATCATTGAAGTTATTGACTTTTTGAGAAATTTTTCGAGATAATCATTTTGGCACCAGCTCATGTGCGACTGTGCGCCTTCATGTAGTTTTCGGTCTTCTTCTAAATTTTGTTTGTAAATTTTCTCCATCAAACGTCGACGCAAAACATCGTTTTATTCATGGTATATAGCAGTGAATAGTGATATAGTGGTCTAGGTTACAGTCTGGTTGAGACCAGGGTCGTAAGATCAATCCCAGTAACAGACATATTTCGACACAAAATGATTTTTGACTGGGTATACTTCAAAAGACCGGATGGCAATCTAGATGTATGATAATTAAATTAACCATTTATTTGTCGGTTAAATTAACAATAAAGTTTGTTATCAAAACCATCGAGCCTAAAAAACCATATATATATTAATAGAGTTGTGAAGTTCACGATTTCCTGGTCCACGTCTTCTGGGGTTTCCGAGTGAATGTTTTGGTTAATATACATCATCCAGTTTGCTTTTTGAAATCAAGGTCTAAATCCTAAGGCTACAGTGATGTGATTAGCCATTACCTTGAAGGGTGTGTTGAATTTTGGTCAAGTGAATTTCTCTCAAGTAGAGGAGTTCATTTTTGTCACCACCGATTTGTATGGAAAATATTTCAAAGTCATATCTATGAATTTTCGTCACCAAAAAAGTGAATTCTTGTCACCAAATTATTTCGTGACAATAATGCGCTACACTTGTCACTAAATGCCTTTAATACAACAATAACATAAAATACTCGAATTATGTTTAGTTTAAAATCGTTTTCATTGGTTATTGTGTTTTGATGACAAAAATGCACTCGGCAGTGAATTCTTCTCACCAAATAATTTGGTGACGAAAACGCACATGAGAATTTAGTTAGTGAACAAGAGAAAAGAATTCCTTTGACAAAAATTCATACAGCCATGGTGAAGGCTACAGATAGGTGGTCAGAAGACAGCTCATTCAGTACTTCCAGCCCAGATGTTCTCACAGACATGTTGATTATGAGAATATCCACAATTGATTGTTCTATGTGGGGTAGAACGTACGTGACGATGCAGGAAGCAGGAAGATGAGCCATTAGCCGGCGATAATGGTGATGATGATGCCTGTATTACATCCCAGAATATCGAGCAATTATTCCATGGGGGGCCAAGGGGCCGAACTTTGTTCACAGAGATGCAAGTGGATGCTGGCCACGTTTTAGCGCATTTGATTGCACGTAAAAAACACTTTAGGCCGACGTCTGTTGCAAAGAGCGTGCAGGCAATCGTGCTAGGCAGAGTGGAAAACCCGATTTTTTTGAAAACCTTTTATTTCATAGGTGATTTTTCGGACATGACTTATGAAATTATTTCTGGCGTGAAGAGTAGAAACGGAAATCTTAAAATTTACTTGAATTGGTAAACCATCAGAATAATTTATAAATATAATATGTATTTTAGTTCTTCCGAAAGCGTCTTTCCCAATTAAAAATAACACCCTCTCACTCCAAGGTGTTATTTCCCAGAACTCGCAGAAATATTTTTTTAATTCTTACTTACGCCCTAGTGAAGAGAATCATTAAGAAAGACAAAAATAGATTGTTATCTTTTTATTTTATTAACTAGTACAACATGTCTAGAATATTCTCTCAAAATTTGAAAACGGTCGGAGAAAAATTCTAAGAGACAGAGCTTTCGGCAGCGTGCTTCGGCTATAAATACTCTTTCATCATTCAAACGCAATTATGATCCATTACCATTACCAAATGACGTTTCATCAGATATCAAGCCCATTTATGAAGCACTTAGCAAGGAAGAGCTTTTAGAGGAGTGCGTTGGTGGCTTTACGCAAAAGAATATTGAAAATTTAAAAAATTTACTTCAAACATACTTTGTCTCTGCTGGCACTTCCAACGAAGGGATCTCAGCTTTATTACTTTTTATGCACGGTATGGATTTAAAACATTGCCGAAACAGCCACGAGTATACCCGCACAAAAGATGAAAAGCACATACTCTGAGCTGACAAAAAATATACTAAGAAATATTGCTGTTTCAACCACCATTAGGTGACCTACCTCTGACTTTATATATATATTTAAAAATTTAATACATAGTTTATAGTCTATTTAAATTGTTTATATTAACATAATATTATATTAAGTTTTTTGTGTGGATGTGAGATTTTGTAACAACATATTTCTTAATATATCCTTCAAAGTTCATAAAAATAATTTTTTGAATGCTTTATATGTATTTTATAATTTTAACTTTATTAATATAAAAATGATATATTATTATTATTATATAAAAAAATGCTTCGTAATTTTTATAATACTTCAAAATTTTAAGTCGTCTTTACATGTAAAAAGATGAAGAATTAGTATTCTTACTAGAATTATATAGAAAATGATTTTGACATTTATTCTTTAAGTTATATTCTTTATACATGGAAATTGTTTTGTTCAATTCAGCAATGGAGTCTAACAGTTTTTTTACAGACATTTGTTTTAATAAATTTAATAAAATACCAACAAATTTTTCCCACTAAAATTGTAAATTCAATTCTCTTTTGAAATACATCTCTCTTTTCCATTTATAAAAAAAACAAATTCAAAATGGTAATCATATATTCTTTACTTGTCATAAATCTAAAACTATTAAATATTACTTTTTTCAATGTCGAACAAGAAATTTGGTCTTAAACAACACACGAAGTATTTTAATAAAAATGTAAGAATACACATTTTCATTTCAGTTAAATTTATAGATTTATTGTTAGTGCCGCATGAAAGTTAAACGAGACAAATCTTTATTACTAATTTTATACAATTTTTAAAGGCAACAACGTTTTTTAATTAATTGAAAATCATACAAATTGTCTATAATACACAAATACCTTCCACATTCAATTGCAAACAGAGCTTGCTTCACCATCATTGCTAATAATGTTCTCACATTCTGCGTCACGTACTCTTTTTGCATTACCAATACATACACTGCTCTACTTCAGTTAATCCATCGGCCACTGCTAATTCCCATAATGCCATAAGGTTAAACGTAAAAAGAAAATATTTTCTTTTATTTAAAATGATCTCACTTATTGCCATTACCTTTGTTTGGTTTAATAACTTTTTTGTTGTTTTACCGCGTGTGCGCGAGCACTCCCTTCAGTTTACCTGTATACGAGCACTTCATTACAAAACAAACGCACCCAAACAATGAGAGGCAGCGGGTCTTACGCACACACATATAAATTATATACAGTATATACACAAGCGACATTGCACAGCCCCCGCACAACATACCACACCACAAAGAGATTTTTGCGAATTAGCGCAGCAACAACAACAAGTCAGTGTAACAAAACACAAAACGACTAGGATAAAGAGGTAAGATGCGCAAAAGGTAAGTACCGCCGTTATACGCTCTGGCTTCCACAAAGAATTTGTTCATTTTGCCTTCTGTCGCACGCCGCACATTCATACAAACACACAGATATATAGAATTGAAACATAACACCACTGCGGATAATTACTTTTAAGCCTTCGTTTAATGTTAGCCGGTCGCTGGGCTCATGTGTATGTGCTATTACAGGCTAGTATGGTATTGCGGTGCAAGTGCATCAATCAGGGTCTTCGCAGAAATTTTAATATTAAGTGAAAATATTTCTTTTGTTGGTACTTGTTTTGGTGATTGTGAATCTGTATTACATTCATTACGACTGTGGAGGTGAGGGGCGCTATCCTTTTATCTCTTGCCGACTATATTTACTCTATGTGAACAGATTTCATTGGTTTTCTCAATTATTTGAAATATAAATTTTTCTCATAACAGTAATTTAAATTGTGTTTTTTTCATTATGATTCTAATATATATATAGAGAGACACAATTTAATTAATACACATAAAAATGTTTTTATTTACTGCATTTTCTGTATATTTGTATATGAAGCTCTTTGTAACCATCTTGATCAACCTGTTTGCACAACAGAAATAAAGTGTTTTCTGTTGTTACAGAAAAGCATACAAAAAAAAACTAGTCTGTCCACTAGATTATTTAATAATTAATTACAATAATTTTAAAATTACACAATACAACAATTACTACACACACTCTTAAAACAATAGAATAGCCGTACACAATGCATCCACGCGGACACACCATCGAAACGACATAACGCTGGTAATATTTATAATAACAGAATCTTGATTGTACGTTTACATATAAAATATATTATACATATGGTTAGATTATGTCGCCGGGCGAACCAGTTCACCTCGTTCTTGTGTTCAACTCAAATCAAGCTCAACAAGCCGACGCCGCTCCGTCGATTGTACTATATTATTTACTACTACCAGTGCTGTGTAAATAGCCTATTGTTTCTATATCATTGCGTACGTTGTACGTGCATTTACAAGTAATAGGAAATAAGATTAGCGCGTGTGTGTGCGCTATTAATCGTTCAATTAGCGTCAATCGGTGATTTAGACATTTATTTGAATGGTAAATAGAAGTAAAGTAGTGCAGCATATTGCACCAGTGCGTTGGGAGCAAGCGTTTTTAAACGAAAGACTTGTTTAGGCGACGAACCCTTATTCCTTAGGCATAATAATAATAATATACCATACGGAAATGCAAAATTTACTTAGGCTAAATAAAAAAAATACACAAAATCTGCTGTTTAAATATAAATTCACAAAAATATTGAACATACTGCTGTGAACATTAAAAATGATTGAAGCCATTGATTCTGCAAGAAAAGAAAAAAATCTGCTCACAGGTACATTGATTTTCGCAGGAACCCTCACGATTGTAGTATACACACACAGACTCACAACAATCATTATATTATGGTTTGTTGTTCGTGTTTCTATTGTTGCGCATACATCAACAAAGTACGTTTGCGCATGCTTTTAATACATATACGCACTGAGAATTCAATTTCAATGACAGTGAGGCCAAACCATCAGGATGGATTCGACAACGGCGGTGCGCACACACGTCAACAAATCGAAAAGTAACAGAATTAAAGCGCATTCATTAGGGATTACGGCAAATTAAAGGTATGTCTTCGGCAGCAGCGGCATGGGAATGCATATCTGTCGGGCATGCAAGTGCCCGCCGGCAGCGCCAACGAACCGTTTAAGCAGTATGAGAAAATAAACAATTTCATAATATTTATAATCTGGCAAGATTGTGGGTGGCAGCGACCATGCTATGTCGATGTAATCGATATAATATATAAATGCTAAATATCGAATTTACGGCGATATCAAGAACACGCGAACATCACACCATTGCAGCATCACATACAACGAAATCAATTAAATTTAATTAGCTATTAATGTGAGATAATTGCGCATGTGCGCTCGCATTAAGATATATTTTACTGTGTGCCTGACTTTGGTGCGCACAGAGACACATTTACTTCCATTTATTAGTTATTGATTGCGAGCACGAGCTCGCATAGCGATATTATTAATTGTATAATCAAACGAAAGTGCCAACAAGCAGCTATATAATATATAATTTGTACAAAGTATGGCAAGGTGAGCTGGCCGCACGGAATTGGAAGAGGATCGTAATATGTGTCTGATAATTAATGCTGTTTTATTGTTTTTAAATAGTTTTGTTTATAAATATAAATTTAAGAAATGTGGAGAAAACCGAAAAATAAACGAATTCATTGCCAAGAGGATAAAAAAGCTATGTGTTGTTGGATTTTGTGTAAATGAAAGTTTTTATTTAAAATATTTTGTTGAGTTATTATTTATTTCGTTTTATATGGCAAAATTACCCACATCCATAGCCGAGTGGGTTAACGCGTTGGCCTGGCTTATATAGGTGGTCGCTGGTTCAAACCCGGCAGGCAGACCGAAGTGTTTTTCGAATGTACCACTTTAAATCAGTAGGTTCCTCTTGCTATTAATAGTCTTTTTCTGATCTCTGAGGCAGTATTATATTAAATATTTATATATCAAATCTGACGAATTAGCCATATTTACGTCATCCAAAAAAGCTGAAAATTAAGTTTAGTTTTTGGTGAAAAAATATGGTACGGTAAAATAAGCCATTAAATCAGCCAAAAAAATAAAAGTTGTATCAATTTGATTACCATTTAAACCATTCCAATATATTTTGAACACCCTGTGCCCAAATATATTTCTGCATTACACTGTAAATAATGTACTATAGGTATAACACAGTATACCGGATTAAAATACATATGTCCTGATTTGCTCTCTGTACTTGATGTCGGCCGAATATTTGACTCAGATTCACCCAAACGATTATATCATTATTTCGTCGTATATATTATATGTATATATATGTGTGTGTATATATATATCTATACAAATATAAACACACGTGCACATTTATACAATACTATATATGTACACATAATTTAGGGCAGAAAAAGCCCTTAAATTGTATATGTATATTATATATACGGTTATTTTCTGTATTCAGAGATTTGGCTTGCAGATTAAATCAGCGCAAATTGAGTAAGTATCTACTGACTGTGAATAAAATGTCTATACGCTGTGAAAGAGTGAGTGGTAAACTATGGCTATGTATTGTGTCAAGGGATGTGCGCATAAGCTATATCCCTGCGTCAAGGGATGCCATATTATATTAGGCCTTTATGTATATATAGTATATATATTCTCGTGTAATAGTGGTTTGGTGCGTGTTTCGCGCATTTACATTGTAATGTTGTTTTTTAGCGCAGGACTTTTTGATATTAGCTGCTATAAATAAAGAAGTCAAAACGTTACCCCAAAGATCAACATTCAGATATTTGCAGCGACTGGTAAACGTGTTTTTGGTCTGGAAGATTTTTGCAGATGACGATGATGTTTATATGTACAATGAAGCATTTTGCATAATTAACATGATAATGAGTTTAATGACATTTGATAAGTTAAGATGTGTTTGTTCAATTTCTCATTAAAAAGTTAATAAACAAAAGTATTTTAATTAATTAGGCTATTTTCTAAAGAATACTAAACAGACATTTACAAAAAAAAAAACTATTTTATACATACTTACATATATAATCATACATGCATGAATGGTAATGGTGATAGTAATAAAAACAATAATAATGAAATTAAAATATGTTTGTTAACAAAAATATGAATTGCATTTTGAAGAATTAATGTAATATGAGTTTTCATTGTTTTTTTAATTATGGAACACATTCTTAATTTTGCTGCTGCTCTTTTTTACACGATTTTGTGGTTTTGGTTGTTTTTTTGTGGTGGAGTGGTATTAGTTATTGTTCCGGCGGTCTCCAACATACACTGAGAGACTGTAAACTATCCATACTGTACGGTTAGAAATAAATTCGATGGTTAAGCCATATGTCAACCATTAAAATGGTTTATATACCCATTTATATAAAATATTCCTATTATTAGCTAAATGTAATATAAGCTAGCTAAATATAAACATCGAAGTTTTGCTCTTGTTGAAACGTACAAACTTGATTTTTTTCTATATGGCCCTATTTAGATGAATACTCTCAGGAAGATGCGGCAAACCCGGTAATTCCGGAAAAACTTATTACTAAATAATAATAAATAAAAAATAATCATTAATTTACCATGAAAAATATTTAATATATTTATTTAAGATTTGAACTAAACATTGAAAATGTGCTTTTGTTGACGAGTACAAACTCCAAAAAATACCCTTAAAAATAGGCAAAGTGTAATCTCCGTACTCTTCCTCGCCTTTCACACTCTAATTTACAGAAACACCTGAAGCCCTCCCACCTGTACAAAGGTGACTGGCGAGATCTGTTCCGGTGGAGTCCGCCAGCTAAATACACGAAATCTTCGTTGGAACCCCCGAACAAAATTTTGCACACTATAGAGCGCTCAATATTGTTTTCTGGTATCCAAAAAAGATGACATACAAAATTTTCTAATAAATACCCATGGTGACATACTGTTGCTAAACAGCGCTAAAGCATTTTATTTCAAAGATCATATTGTGCACAGAAACGATCGAAATGCTTCGCATAAATGCGGAGGTGTTGCCATCGTAATAAGAAGTGGAATACAGTACCGGTTGCTGAATCCAGAAAAGACCTCTTTCATTTAAAACATAGCAATCACTGTTTAATCTAAAAAGGCAGAACTGGTCGTCGGACCTCTGCTTACATTCTGCAACGACCTAGCAAAACTCTGCGACGATTTAGATTCATGTCATCGGTCTTTGAATTGTGTTGGAAACAATGCGGTAGCTGTTGTAACTTACCATATGTTCAAACAAACAATAAATCATCTCCTACCATTTAGCTCCATCGATCAATTCTGGATATTATCATAAATAACAGCTATTTGAGAACATATGAGCTGGAAGTACTGAATGAGCTGTCCCGTAGCCTTACTGTATGATCTGATCACAGCACTGTAGCTCCATGCCTAGAACTTGATTTAAAAAAGCAATATTTAGGTATAATTCTTCTTTCTCATGCCATAGTGAATAATAATAAATCTTTTTTTATTTTAAATAATATTCTAAAAATGTTTAACTTCGTTGGTTTTGATAACCAGCCTTATAGTTAATTTAACCGACAGATGGTTATAAAATAAATTAGGTTATTGAAAAATATTATATTTTCAATTCTTTTTATTTAATTTTTTTATGGAATCATAGTTCTGAAACGAAGCAAGATATGTTGTTTTTATATGAATCTGAATTCATATTACACCTGAATATACGTGAAGCTTAACGACCACCATCATGTGCATCTCACACTCTCGTTCAGTAGCCCCCCTTTTTGTCCACCATTTAGTAACATCCTCTCAATATTTCTCGTTCCTTTTGTATTTTCCCAAAAAAAGTATTTTTCCTATGTGGACATTATTTTTTATATATATTTTAATTTGATTTTTGCAATTTAAAGAAAATAATTTATTCAGTAAATATATACATCGGGATATGAATCAATCATTTTTTTTCGAGGTTATAAAATATGCCTCAATATCATGCCTCGCAAGGACTTTTAGCGAAACAATGAAAATAACTACTCCAAATGTGCTTCCGAAACATAATCAAAGGATACAACGATAATTCTCACAAAAATAACATCGTTGCGTAACTTAACTTGTTAAAAATGTAAAAACCAGCTACATAACTGTATATTTCAGAGGTACATCATCTCACGTCAGAAGTGCGTGTGAAAAAAAAATCGATTAGAGAAGAATGTAAAAACAACATTGGCTGTTCAATATAATAAAACATCATTAGAAACCAATTTTACTGGTTATCTATCACTAATAATTAGAAATGCTCAACTCAACATATTTGTTTAGAAAATGATTTTACTGGTTATCAAAAGCAATTTTTCTAAATTTCCTCCGAATCTATCCTCAAATAAGTTCGGAAAACTAGCATTTTAATTTTACGGATTAGCTATCGTTAAATAATCATTACAGGAATACATTTTTTTCTACATTTCTCCACAGCAATTCTCAATCGAATTCGGAAGACTATCATATTAATTTCAATGGCTAGCTATCGACAATAAATAAGAAACTACAAATGTCAACATAAGTTTTTTGTATTATAAAGAAAATTATTTTACATGATATCTCGAAAAAAAGTTTTTATGTGTTTATATATGAATTTGAATGAATTTTATATAGAAAAAAACCTTGTTACGAGAATCTATAGAACCTTTGTAGCGAACTACTACAAAATTCATTAGATATGTCAATATCTGGTAAGATTTCATCATCAAGTAGCATATTCTCTATATTATAACTATAACTTTATCGAATTTTTTTGGATAAAATAGAATATAAGGTACAGGAGTTTTTGATGTTTAGGGATTAAATTTCATTATCGCATGTGATTTGCCAATCGCATTTAACCTCAAATAACTGATCAATGAATGGAAACATTTTATTTTGAAATACATTTAAGTTATTAACATTGGAGAATACAAATATGCTTTAAACCAGAGTTAATTTTAGTGATTAAATCACCGTAAAGAACTGACATAATTATGTGCACGCAGTAAATACAAATCTAGATTTAGCGATGCTCCTCAAATCTCATTTAACGCTACAAATCGAGTTGAAGAATACGGCCAATAATGTCAATTATGGTATAGACATCTTCTTTTAAGCCACTTACAGAAACGCTGTCATTGCATCTATCTGGTTAATATTCATAGCTATCAAGAATCGAATCAAGAGTGATACAATCAGTCCAACGCCGCTCAAGCATTTTTTTGTAAAAGGATTTGTCTTTGGCCTCAAAATAAGCTTCAGTTTCAGCGATCACCTATTCATTCGAGCCAAATTTCTTTCCCGCGAGCATTTTTTTCAAGTCTGTGTTATTGTATTATTCTCTCTATTTTAATTTTGGAATTTCGTAAAATCGTTTAATAATAATGAAATTCCTATGAAACGTCAGTATCAACTGTATCGTTGGTCAGTAAGACACAAAATTATACCAATAATATAGATTTGTATGTTAAATGATTGATTCAAAAGTGATAATTACAAATCTCATAATAATTGAACAAACCTCGCAGAGCAGAATATAAATACATAATAATTGTTTGTAATCATAAAAAATATATATATAGTAAATATTCTATTTCAAATGTTTTTTAAAAGTACCTAAAAAGCAAACTGCAAAATAAAATTAGGCAAATCCTTTACAAAAAACATAGTCAACTCGAGCGCCGCCGTGCCGGCCAACAATTACACCCCAAGCACTGGATTTCATCCCAGAGTACGCACCGCATTTCAAACGTCACACACGGGTTCAGTGCGCTTCAATGTCGGCTAGATAACAATAAATAAATGAGAGATTATCCTCAATTTCTAACAATGCGAGTTCGAACAATTACTGCATTATATATATACGAATATAGTTATAACATATACTGTATACGTGTAATGAAGAAAAAAAAACTTTTTTTTAACAACAACAAAAACTCATGTTCGGTTTGAAATTAAACTGAAAAACCATGTGCTGTTTATGGTTTATTTATGTGTGAGTGCGCGATGATGCAGGGGTGCAGCTGTTCGGAATCAGAACACCGATTCGACTAACTTTTTGAGCTTCGAGCGGTGTATTTAGTGCATAATAATGTATATAATAGATAATATACATATATGTATAATTCTGTACAATTTTTATAACTATATACACTCTCCTGACCAGGAAGCAAATACAAATAAATTATT
The DNA here is from genome assembly GCA_027564075.1 of Bolitophila hybrida. Taxonomy (NCBI): domain Eukaryota; kingdom Metazoa; phylum Arthropoda; class Insecta; order Diptera; family Mycetophilidae; genus Bolitophila; species Bolitophila hybrida. The sequence goes on from JANSTU010022984.1 coordinate 11,506, forward strand.
AAATGTTTCATAGGAGATTTTAAGTTGGATTAAGAAGTATAGTTTCAGAATAACACTGAGCTTCAAGTTGCGATAGCATCCGTTCACAAGGCAATCTCATTATCACTAGTCTTCAGATTTCCACTTCAACGATATATAGTATAACATAGGTATATAACATATGTAATTCAATATCGCATATAAGCGGCTCCACCTTGGAGTCAATAAGCTGGACGAGTGGGTACTCGCTATTTAAGTATATACATGTATAAACACTTATATATAACAATATTTATAATTCTGCAGCGTTTGCGTTGTACGCAGTCCACTGAGGCACACCTTGATGTCGTGAGCGACGAACCACTTTATGTCACCTTGAATGCGTACAATATTCAGAATTCTTGCTGTTGCGCTCTTGTGTCCCAAAGCTCGCTGTCTTTGGGACCGCTCCAAGAAATGATTCTCATCGAACTCACAGAGAGAAAACTGAAATGCGGACGCACGAGGACATTTGTAAACTTTGTCTCAGCACCAAACAGTCACCGCTGGCGCACATATAAGAAACACGATTGGCGTGTATTTGCTTGAACTTGGACTTGAAAACGCAAACCGGCCTGTCTTGCACGCGGCGCGCGCACCTTTCCTTTTGACGCACGCTGAACTTATATACGCACACGTCATTTTAAAGTGCGTTTGTTGATCAACATATAAAAACAACACCTTAACAGTTCAATCTTTTGTTTATTAGATGTACATATTTTCAATAGCTTTAGAGTTAGGACGTTTAAAGATATATAGCATTCTTTACACGTCAAGCTGATCATTGAGTTCAGAGCGACCGTCTGATGCAATACAGTTCAAGGATCACCACTTTTCGAGTCATAAGCTTCAGCTCAAAACCATTCCAGACGTACAGTGCGATAAAAGTCACACGTCGTACTCTAATTTAATTAAATACAACCAAATGAACACCTATAACACACAAATAATAAACAAATGCAAATCCTGACGGCGCACAAAAACACGAGCATGTAATTAGTATCAATAAAAGTAATCCGATATGCTCTAAAAAGTTCGCCTTCGCTAAATAACTTATTTTATTTCAGACATTATGTGCGCAATTTACGTATTGCACTCTTAGAGTAAATATATATATATATATGTATGTAAAAATGTAATATTATTAAATAGATTATGCATAATGTTCGATTCAAATTCGCAGCGCAGCACGATGATAATCTCAATTTATGTTGCTAAACATTTCTATTAGTAATATTATAACTTATTGAGTATTGAGCATATAATATGATTTGAATACATGTGATGCGATCATCTATCTGAAAGAGAAATACATAATATTAAGATACTTAAATTAGGTGGTTACAACAGATATGCATATTTAATACTATATTCTTAAAATCATTTTTTATGCCTACGGTAATCTATCAAAAATATTGTATATATTAAATTTGAAACATATAATTTAAATTTTGTTAGAGTTGTCAATTAAAGAAGAAATACTTTAAACCAGATAAAAATACAGATTTTATAGAAATAAGTTTTACATTTTTTAGGATTATTGATAAAACTATAAATATTATATTGAATTAAATCTATTTTTTATAAAAAAAAATGTTTCGTTTTAACAAAATTTGACCTTTTAGTAGTAAATATAATTTAAAAAAAATTTACTGATTTGTTTTTATATATTTT
>JANSTU010022995.1:0-13197 GCA_027564075.1 Bolitophila hybrida
AAAAAAAGTTATCAAGCTCTTAAAAAATCACCCTTTATATATAAATATTATATATTTATTTTGAATTTGAATATTCTAGAAAGTTGTAGAAAATTGGTCCAGAACTGGACGCATACCCTCTCCACCTCCTACCTAATCATATGGGTAATTTCCTTGGTAAATAGCCCGCCGTAGAGATTCTTTAGAGTTATGATATTTTGCATCTACTTTCGCCTCAACTGTGCCCCACAAGTAATAATCCAGGAGATTGCAATTGGGGCTGGAAGGAGGCCACAAATCCGGTGACCAGTGGTAGCAAATATTTGCACACAACCTGAGTTTACCGGGCACTTAGTTCCACACAGCTGCCACGCCGTCCATCCACGGCTTTACGTCTCTTTTTAAAACATCGATGAATATGTTGGCGTTGATTTTCAGGCCAGCCTGAACGAAATATGTCGGCATAACATCCCCTCTCGCTACTTAAGACGACTAGCACCATGATAGAGACCGGAAATTTCATGTGCATTACTTCAGAAGGATTCTCGCATATCCAACGGTAATTTTAGCGGTTCACTTTTCTGTCTTGATTAATGTTTTTCCGAAAGTAATCGCAAAAAACAAACAGAGCTTTTGTGTTTCATATCGTTCAGCAGAGCTTGCACTTTAGTTTAGTTTTGTTCAGTCAAGTTGTAGTTCAAGTCCTTACGCACTGCTATAGAGATTATGGCCACTCTCCAAGAAATGATGCGATGGGACGATTGCCGCTCTTAATTTGTATCGGAGCTTTGCTTTATGACAGATTTTAAAAGAAATGTTATATATTATTTTTGTGTTTTTATATATAATAAATTTTGTCACTTTACATTTTTAGTTTAAAATATATTTTGAAGGAACAAATTGTATCTTTGGCTGCTAAATCTACCATTACTAAACTGCAGAAAGTTTACAGGATAGTAAATATCTGTAAAAGAATACTAAAATCTAGGAAGCGAGAAAACGAGAAAAACGATTAAAGCCAATATGAAACGGCAGATTTGAAAAAATGATCTTATCTAGTTATTTGACATTTCCCGGCAAAATATAAAGGACATGACATGCGTATCAAAAGAAGATACTATAAATAGTTTAATAAAAAGAGAAGATCGTATGAGTTCGTCAATAAGTGGAGTTGACAAGGTTTTTGAATCGAAAACAAGAAATAAATGTACAAAATAAACCAAAACTGATTAATATAAAAATAAACATTACAAAGCTATTGTTGAAAACAATAAGTCAGATATACAGCCAGACTTATCTCTATCATCATTAACATCTAGTGACGAAGAGGCCGAGTTTTTGCTTCCATCTATCTACGCTACAAGTAACTACTTCATTTTTATAGCAACAGCAAAAAGACTTGGCCATGATATTTCAAAAACTTTCGTTGGAGATGGAGATGGAGATCTACCGTTTATTAATAGAAATTAAATGACAAAGAAAATAGAAGAGTCACTATTTGAAAATTCTCCTCATTTGGTCATGCATTGGGATAGTAAACAGTTGCCCGCAGTTGCCCATGGAAGTGTCAACACTTTGGAAGATAGAGTTGCTATTCTGGTGACTGGCAAATATTTTAAGCATTTGCATTCTGTTGCCCTGAAAGGCACAAATGGCCGTCATCACACCCACGAACTAATATTAAAAGGGGTGTTTGAGTGTTGCGGCATACCATCAAGTAATCCTGACATCGAGATTTTTCGGAAGTTTAATGTCTGTGGACTTCACTTCATAAGAAGTCATATTTCGACAATGCTGGATGAAGAAATACCCGTTCAAAGCTTTCTAGAAGGACAACGAGTGAAAATAGTAAACTAAATACATAATGTCCTAGAACTACAAAGAACTGCTACTCTCACTCTTGTACCTAGGAGGTTGGTCTAAAATCGACTTCAGTTTCAGAATTTCAGGAACTCTGCTTCAAGAAAGGTGGATGGCAAAGGCAATATATTTACTTAAACTTGTCCTCTTCACTAAACAGCTAAATATTTCGAAAATTGAAAAGGAATGAAACGGGTCACATTTACCCAGATACAAACGTCAAAAAAGTGTTCTTAAAGTTGATAAAAGAAATCTTTTGTATCTGTCTGAAATATATGTAGGACTGGCTTATCTGGACGAACGTATTACTCAGACTGATAAGGAAAATATAACTAAAAATTTAGAAACCAAACCTGAAAAGAAAACCTAGATGAAACAATTACATGGTAATTCATTTTGTTACTAATAAAACAATGACATTCTTTGAATTGTTTAAGATCCATGACGTGAAGCAACAAGCAATATCGACGCTCTTAATGTGGTTAATTATACAACAGAAAGAGGAGTTGATGTGATACAAAAGTATAACGAATGGGTCAGGGACGAACAACATAAACAATTCATCACCAGTGAAAATCAGATGCAAAAACCTCTTTTTTGTTGTCTGTCGAGCAGCATTTTACAAGTGTTTTTTTTTTGTTTTCCTGCTTGCTGCCTGTCGTTCAGTTAATGCGGCATCATCTTCCCACCTTCAAAATTGCCTTTGGCTTTTATATGTTTTCCGACGGTCCGACGGTCAACATTAAATTGTTCTGCGAGCTACTGTTGGATCTGTTCGTCATCTTCATCGAGCAGTGTTTCAAATTCGTCGTTTTCAAACTTTTTCTCTGATCTTGTTCCTCACATCAATATCACCACTTTTAAATTTATTGAACCACACCATGAGATTCCAACGACAATTTCTTCAAATGAAACAACAAAATCAGTTGTGTCCGCATATCGATATTTGTGGGTGCGTAACTCGACATGTTTAAGAGCGGAATAAAATGCTTTGTTGTGTGAAACTAAACAAACTGTGAACTGAACATTGTTAACAGATGTCAATTGAAGAAACTATGTCATTTGGTTCGGTTTGGAATTAATACATATTCACTTCCCTGCAAACGATGAGACTGACACATTTGCATTGACATTAAAATATTTATTTTTTATTTTTTCTGTTTTTGTTTCGTCTTACTAAGCAAAATACTCATATGTGGTCACGCGCATAAGGAGCGTTGCAAAATTGTAATCACTATGACGGATTTTGCAATCATTATATCATAATATATTATATAACCAAAAGGTATTCTATACTTACCACCAAATTACCAATTACAACGGTGGCCAAGAAAAACGGGATGCACGACACATCGCCTACCAGCATACAGTCCCACATAGATTCGATCCACTCGCCACAAAGCACTCGAAATACAATCATAAACGAATGCATAAAGTCTGTGAAATTCCATCTGGGCAGATCGCCGTCAGGAAAACGGTCCACGTTATCTGAAAAAGCATGCATTTACAGGCGCCATTAGATCGTTCAACATTTTTTTTTAAATACCAATTGTTGTCATATACTAAAAACAAAACAACGATTAATTCTATGTATATTTACTTAACATCTACTTTTAGATTTTGAAAAGACAATTTTTTTATTAAAATTTATGTTAAGCAATATCAAAACCTACTCGAAGATGTTATGTAAAACACGATATACATTCAAAAACTATATTGAAAACTAATGATACAATCAAATAAGCCAATACAATAGATTATGCACATGCAACCAAGAGTATTTTTTTAGTTATTATGTATAAAGGTGTAAATAAGTGAAAGAGTCTATATTATAAATTTTTACGATATGAAAATAGCCTAAAATAAAAAAAGAAGAATAAATAAATAGAATAGAGTGTCTGAAGATGACGAACGTAACTAAACTACACAGTTCCCAAAACTGCGTTTATCGTATTATCAAATATAATTACCTTCTGCATATAAATATATATTAAGTATTTACTTAGGAGGTGTTTACGAGTATATATCGATAAAAAAAACTAATTTACGCGAAAAATGTACAAAAAAAATATATATAGCTGAAAGAGCTTTTTTTTTTAAATATTTTTTCTTTTATTTCGAACAAACCATAAAAGTGTCACAACATCCACACACAAGAGAGCGCCAATAATTGCAACAATATTTCTGTATCTTAATCATGTCAGGTTGTGATGGTCAATTGATAAATGTCTATATATTGGTAACCGAAAGTCGCTGAAGACGAACGCGCGCGCGCATTGAATGACAGATATATAGGCAACAGCGGCATAGAGACACAGAGGCACAAGACAATTACATGTACAATATATAAATTGATTGATAATCGGTATACAGAAATAATGGTTGGCGCGCTGGCTAATCGAACACGCAATCTTGAAAATGCGTATACTTACCCCAATAATTTTTGCCGAACAACTGCATACCCATTACGGCAAATATGAAGATAATAATACATAAGACAAACGTCAGGTTACCCAGGGCACCCATTGTTCGGCCCATAATGGAAATCAGCAAATTTAGCGTTGGCCATGACTTTGCTAATTTGAATACACGAAGCTGGAAGTTGAATTTGAAAAAAAGCGGAAATTTTAGAAAATAAAATATGTGCGTGTTAGGTGTTGGATTTGATTTATAGTTAAATTGTAAAATCTGTGTGTTTATTGAGTTTTGACTGTGTAGAGTCGCGCTCAATGACTTTTATCATTTTCTTCTTTATACATAATAAGTAAAAACGCGTGTGTTTGTTTAAATTTGTGTTTTTTTTGTGTGTGTGTGTGTATGTGAGAGAGTTTGTTTAACCCTGCTTGGTAATATAAATAAATGCTCTTGCGGCGGGCTTACTTGCACAATGTTTGTTTTTTTTTATTGTAATATCTAAAGGCATGATCAATATTGTTAATTGGTAAGAGTACGTGTATCGAGCCATCTGTAATTCAGCATTGTCTAGATTTCGATCTACCGCATAACTATGCAACGCTATATAAAGTGTGCGCAATAATATGCAAAAAGGCAGTGTTGTGGTTCGTCGCTTGTTTTCATGTCTTTCGTTGTATTAGGTCGTTATGATCGCGCAGGCAATAATATATAATATCTAGTTTTATGTATACTATCTAGCCTATATAAAATACGATTTCTATCCTCACCATAATAATATATATGTAGTGGATTATGACTACCTATTGGACTGTTTTAATTGTCCGACAGGTGGGGGAAATGGACGACCGAATGACCAAACACGCGATCACGTACTCATTCGAATAAATTTAAATTTTTATAAGTAATATATAAGTAAAGTGCAATAGCAGCTGATTGTATCTACGTTTTACGGCTTAATATCGGCTTTGTATGTAATATATAAATGCGGGTTAATCATAATATTTTATGTTTGGCATTCAAGAATATAATTCTGATATCAAAAATAAAAGCAAAATGAAGCTGAGTAATATATAATATAATGTAGGTAGAATGGAGATATAAGATATATGTATAAATTGAATCGGCAGGCAAGCCTTACCCCAATAGTTTTTGCCAAACAATTGCATTCCCATCACGGCGAAAATGAAGATAATAATACACAAAACAAAGGTTAAGTTCCCTAATGCACCCATTGTGCGGCCCATTATAGATATAATTAAATTGAGTGCGGGCCAGGATTTGGCCAGTTTGAACACTCTTAGCTGGAATCATCAAATTATATTCGGTAAAAAAACATCACATTTTGAATGCCAAATTGGTTATTTGTTTGATTGTTTTTTTTTGACTTAGTTTGTTTAATTGTTTATTTTTTTCGTTTGATTATGTCGAATTGGAATTTTGGATTGTTTTTTTTGTTAATTTCGTTAAAGTGTAATATTGTGTGTTTTGGAATGTCAAAGATTTCTTACCAATCGGAACGAGCGCAGCACAGACAGACCCTGAACACCTTCTAAGCCAAGTTCCACCAGTGACAGGGCTACGATTATGAAATCGAAGATGTTCCATCCCACTTGAAAGTAGAACTTTGGACTCATAGCAATCAACTTCATGGAGGCTTCAATGGCGAATGTTGCGGTAAAAAACTAAGAAAAAAAGTTTTTTTGTTATGTTTATTTACTGATGAAGATCACATTGTACTTGATGAATACACAATTTAATTATATAACTAATCCACTGATGGAAGGTCAGGATATTCTGCATTATAACCACTCATTAACATCTAATGTCCATAAAGCAGGATGAGCTGCAGATCAATAATAACTGGAGTGTTTCGTAACTAACTAATATTTAAATATATCGTAATTTTTAATCAAAACCATTATTAAAAAAAATAACCATTAAACATTTTTTATGGAAACATGCTGTTAGACAAATATATTTCTAAATTGATTCAATATACATTTAATTTATGTTAAAGTTACTACTTTATTACTCTAATAAATAAAATTTAAAAAAATATACTTACATAATTACCGCTCTTTAGAGCCTTTTCCATGTCTTTGTCCATATCGTGGTGATCGAGTGCCATAAACATCGTGTTGACAACAATGCATAGCGTGATGAATAGCTCGGTGAACGGATCGAAAACGATGAGGGACACCCACTCCTGGAACTTTAGCCATGCCCAACAACAATCCCACACACAGAATATATCTAAGCAACGCATAGCTGCCTCGATGGCTTTATCGCTAAATGTAGGCCCATCTTCATCATCATCTTCTGTTGGAAAATAGTAGACAGAAACTGAACAAAGGTGAATTAGTAAAAATTGTCCATGACCCAACTCTGTTTTTCAGGGGAAAAAGAGGTTTTTGTGCTTTTTAAGGCTCAAGTTTAAATGTAAATGTAATATGTGTGTAGGTATGTATGGATTATATTATGTGTGTGTGTGTTTGAGCGTTTAAATGTATATAGTGTAACGTCATATTATAGTTATGAGTTTAGGTGTCGTTGATGTGTTGGTGAGGTTTTGTGTAAATGTGATAATTATAAAAAGAACGCTGCCATCTTTGTGTTTTGTGAAGAGTATTTTAACATGACCATTGCACTGATTCCTGTATTTTAAATTGGTGTTTGTTACAAGCTCGTTTTCAAAGAATAACAAAAACAAAATCTGTGGTCCAAAAATATAACCGCAAAATTATCACATTTATAAATTGTGTTCTCAATTACAAAAGCAGTATTTGTTTTTGTTTTTCTTGAAAACGAAAAATGTCAACAAAATCCAATCCCCATACAAGATTTTTGAAACCACAGGTGAATAATGGTTAAAATGTTAAACTATTCATTAATCATCTGTGTGTCTCTGGTCATCCATTTGAATATTTTTTTTATATTTCAGATTATTGCACCTGTTTTTAAAATTATTTTCAAAATAAATGCAGACAATTGTATATTTTAAAAATAATTGTTTTTAAAACATTTTCAGGCATATTTTTACTAGTGCAGAAGCTATATAAAAATTAGGTTATTATAGATATTAGAAAAAAGACAGTAACATGCGATTTAGACCTGATTTACGTGCAATATTTTATTATACAAAGCACACTAATACTTACATATAAATGAACAAATACTAAAAAGCAGCAACAACAAAAAAGGAACTACACACAAAATAAAAATGTTCAAACCAAAATCAAAAATATGCATACATTCACGGGAACACAAGAAAACCTCTCTTTCCACATAGAAACGTAAAAGTAAGAGTTAGTCATACAACACTAAAATCTACTTAGGTTAAAAGATATAGATAATTATATAAAGTCTATAAAACACACATTTATCAAAATGTTGTGTATTTATTTCTTCCTAATATAGATTTAAAAAAAAAACTAAATAGTATACTGAGATTTGGAAAAAAGGCATAACGGTATATTAGGATACGGTGTTATTCTAAATAATATGAATTATTATACAGTACGATGTTTACAAAATAAATAGACAAAAAAATCAACGAAATTCGATGCGGGTAGGTATGGGTTTTGTTAAAAGGGTGGTGGTTGCTACAGTGTGGCATAACACGCACTCAAAACTTGAATAACTCACGTTTAACATTTCATTTTCAAAAACAAACTTTTGCTATGAGGAAGACATTAATTTCACAATATTTATAGGTAATGTATGTAATAATAATTTAATGTAATAAACAATTTTGGATTTAAAAACAAAAAACTTTGCTAGCTGCGTTACGGCTTTTCACTCACTCATCGCCATATAAGTTTGGCCCGGAAAAGTCAAACCCGCGCGCAAACTAATCGAACGCCCATATTATCATGATTATTTAAAAAATAAACAATATAATACAAATTTAAAAAAAAACAACATAAAACACTTAACTATATTCTTGAACACATTTATACACATTAAAAACATTTACCAACAATAAACGCACGATTTTTTTCGTTTGTACATCAATTAACAAAGTTGCTGCTGGTGGAGCCGCTAGAATGTATTTAAATTTACCTCCGTGATTGCTGGCGCTGCTGTGTCTTCCGGCTGCCTGTTCGATGATGTCATTCAAAACCATTACGTCTGGAATATAAAGAAATTTATTATTTTCCTAGAATAATTATTTATAACTTTTTAGCATGCAGTCCATCAGACACATAATATGTTTTGAGGTTGAAATATCTTGGAAATCAATCCATTTTCGTGAAGTGTATGTTTCAAATTTCAGTTCGGATAAAAGGAAGTGTGTCATATAAAATACTGGAGAAAACTGTGGTATTTAAAATACAAAATATAAATATATATATATACTATATATAAAATTATTATTATTATTTTTTTTGTTAATTTTTATAAGCCACTTGTGTACAAGTGTTTATCACTCATGAAGTTGAATATGGATTGAAATACGGAAATATCATTGTAGATGTGAACTAAGGCAGACAATCAAGCGTATTTTAGATGCGAATCTTAGTTACAAATTATGTTAAAAATTGTAGTAGATTTAAGTAGCTAAGTACTATTGTAACGACATTTTTATAATAAAGTAGAGCAGGCGAGGTCACTTGTCAACCGTAGCTAACTTTGCGCAACTTGCGACTTCGCCGTTCGTCACCCGGCTCATCGGCTGTCAATTGAAATCGCCAGTTTCCGTTTGAAAATCAACACGAACGGAAGCGTTTTTTTTTTGTGAGTCTCAATTGGTTTTTAGAGGGTGACTATTCAATAGCATATGTGTATAAGTGTTAATCCACTGTGCAATATGTTTTGGATTGACTTCTACTTCTGTTTCGATTATGGGCTGGGCAGTTCCAGAGAACATTAAACACGCCTGACTCGTATTTTTTGCAGTGTTCACACAGCGGACTGGTGCTGAAGTACAGTAGCGGAGGAGATCTTTTGTACTTCAGCCCCTTCATTTGTCGACCCCAAAATAACAAAAAATAGTCGGCGCTAAAGAAACCCTTAGAGGTGAGATGGCATAAAAGTGTTTTTTTAAAGGGTTTAAGTAATATTTTGAGGTGAGGAGGGGAGTTACCTAGGAGTGTAAGGAATCATGTATTAAGATAAAAACGGATAACCCTTAAGGCAAGAAGGTAATTTTTTGTATTTCTGTGTAAATTAGAGGGTTAAAAATAATCTAAGGTTTAATTATTAAAGATTACAGACGTATTATTTTAGGGTTCGTGGAAATTATACTTTTAAATCACGCTTTTTCATATCATATCATCATTTCAGTTTATTATATTAGAATCAGAATCTCTCAAGTTCACCCATTTTACATTAATGCTGCCATTTATTTATGCATCCATTCCTCTATTCAGCTTTGTGCTATAATCGGAAATTTCCTGTTGAGTTCTGGATTTCGTGGAATAGTACCTTATGGCCTTTCACCCACCTCTCTTCTTTTCATCTTTTGGATCACGCTAAGGAAAAACATCCTTGGAAATGGCGGCTAATGGGTCGTGGAATAGTACCCTGTAAAGCTTCTGATTTCGACTTTTATATCGAACTTGGTGTTCGTTTTTATAACATTTACTGTGCTCTGTTTTTTGGTGAGCTCTAGTTTTATTCGCTGTGATTTAATTTTATTTTTGGTGTGTATTTTTTTTCGGTGAGCGTTAATTAATGGCAATAATGTTCCGTTATTCCAAATCAATAACTTGATTCAGAAAAAGGCTATTAAGAGGAACCTACTGATTTATTCGCGCTTTATTCGAAAAACACTTCAGTCTGCAGGGACGGGATCGAACTGGCGACCTCGCATAAGCCAGCTTATGCGTAAATCCACTCGGCTATGGCTATGATAATTACCCTATATGTAAAAACGACTCCACCATACGCTCCTCCGACTCATTTCTAGATATTGTCCATCTTAATCAAACCATTTCGCTCGTTTTATATATCCGAAATCTTTTAAATTTTGAGTGAGGTTTGAAGCAGGCGATTGACCAGAAGCGGTCAGAATTGGCCAATAGGAAGGTTGGTGTGTTCGATCAAGACAATGCTAGGCCACACACGTCTTTGCAGACCCTTATGAAAAGCTACGGGATCTCGGATGGGAGGTCCCATCGCACCCACCGTATAATCCGTTTGAATATATTTAACCTCAATGTATAATTGATTTTGTAAAAAAGTGCATTTGGAAGTTTCCAACTGGTAATGAGAATTGAGGTAAATGTTATATAACAGCAGCGATAACACAAATCCGTGTACAGAGTCACGATAACCTACTCTTGTTTCCTAATAAACATTATTGAAGTAAATCCGTAAAACGTGTAAATGTTTTCATTCTTTTAATAAAGGTACAAGAATCCTTTTCATTTTAACTTTCATCAGTTGGCCTGATTAAATCAAACTATTTTATCGCATTCAATTTAGTTAGTTAAATCGTTATTTCTTACATATTTTACTTAGGCGTTTAATATTAGGTGAATTGAATGCGGTTTCAATTATTTATTAAATAATAATATAAATATTATTAAATAATAACTGCTAACTGCTTGTTGAATGTTCATTGTTTCAATATTGTGACTTTAGAATGTTTTCTGTACTGTTTAATATTATTAGGTATAAGAAACCGATCTTAAAAATTTGCATTATTTTGGGAATCGGAAACTATACTGCCACCTGTTAACAATAAATATAATTTTTGGAGTTTTTTTTTTAATTGAAAAAAATCTTTATTTTAAGATGTCATTAGGAAAATGGTCGAATAAAACTAAAAAAATTACAACAATGTTCAGATCTACGAATCAACATCATGCTATTTTTAAATTTTCATCTTGGTATGCTAAATATCTGTTCTGTTGGTTGGGCCAGTTTTACGCAGAACTTCGGAATTAAACGAATTTACGTAAGCAATATTTCGAAAATGTTGAACACGATTACAAAAAAAAAACCTTCATCATCCACGTCGTCAACATTATTACAGAAAGAAACAACAGCCAATGTTCCATCATTGCCCGCATCAACAACAACCAAATCTCTGTGCTCAAGCTAATCGTCACATATACTTCTGGTCGAACATTTCGCTTTTGGTCTTGATGCATTTTGTCTTCGTATATTAAGTAAGATTGTATTACGATTGGCCGAAATCAAATTGGCCGAAACTCGATTGGCCGAATCTCGATATGCCGAATATCGATTAGCCGAATTATAGTATTGGCCGAATCTCGATTGGCAGAATTTGAATTGGCCGAATATCGATTAGACGAATTATATTATACTATTGGCCGAATCACGATTGGATTGTCAGAGTGATAAAGGATTGGCCAACACATGATTAGCCGATACTCGGTTAACCGACACACTATTAACCAATCAACCTCAGTTGCTCGAACATTTATTGTCGTCGACATCCAGCTAAGACTGGTGTAATAAATTATATGTACACAACATAAAATCAGACGATTGTTGTATATAAGCTGCTTTGTGTGTTGTCATTTGGGCAATAGTGTGTCGTGTATTGGCTAATCGTTTTCGGAAAATTGATCGGACAATTGACCGACAACCATTAAGCACACATGCAACATATATACGGATAGTATCCATAGACAATGCATGTGTACCTAATATAGGGAAACCAACTGTCAATTTTCAATATCTATTTCGGTCATACCGAAGTATCATTTACAGCTATAGCCTTTATTAAAACATCCACGTTGCATGGGGAAAATGTCGAATTCTGCTGATATATAACACCTCTACATCACGCATATTTCAGCATTATATTACAGTTATTTGTTAATTGGGAAATTTCAGAATATTTCCTCGTAATTGAATAATTCTATTATTTTTCAAATGTGTAACTATGATCTGTAAATAAATTAAGTATGTATACACAAGTTAAGTATTTTAAGTTCCCGGATAGAGACAAAAAAAGACGGAAATATTCTATATCTTTATTATTATATTCATGTATTCAAAGTAAATATCATGTCATGTCATTTAATAAATTTCCAATATTGCAGTGATGTTTTACAAAATAAAACAAATGTGTTGAAAACATTTTGAATGAAATGGGAGCACTTTATGGTGATTTTTTTCTGGTAAAAACACGAAGGCCATGAAGGCCAAAAGATGTGAGAACACATGAAAAGGTCATAAAAGTTGAAGATTCCATTGCATCAAAAATAGTTTCGCGCTGTTTGTTGCAAAGAGTTATTAACTTAGTTGTAACTTGGGTTCTTATTATGAACCGAAATCAAAGTAGGAGTCCATGCAATCGCTCCTTTGTCTGAAAAAGTTAGAGCGACAATATTTTGGGACTGTGAAGTATTTTTTCAGATTCATTACAAAATAAATGGCGCCACTACGCTGATATGTTACATCTATTGAGAGAAGAAATAAAGAAGAAAAGATCTGGAAAAGTCAGAAAAGGTGTACTCTTATTACACGATATCGCACCGACTCAGAAGGCCATAATTGCAAAAAGCGCCATAGCCAAATGTAGCTCCGAAGAAATAGTTTATCCATCATACTGTCCAGATTTGGTACTCAGTGATTATAATCTTCAAAATTTAAAGAAAGATCGTAAGACGTTTTGAGAGCGATGAGTCAAAGCAGCAGTAAATGATCATCAACAAAACAAACAATATTTTATTGAATTACAGATTAATCTAATCCGGACTGAACATAGTTCCACTGTGACAATATTTTGATAGGCATAAAGTTAGTATGAAATTTAATTAATTTAAATAAATTAATTTAAAAAAAATATAACATTTTATAAAGCAAGTATAGTTTTTGCAAAAGTTATTCGTCAAAGAACCTTACAGAAAAGTGTGTCTTATAAGACAATCTCGTCTTTTAATTGTAATGGGTGATTCAAGTAGAGATACTTTTTTCAATAGCCTTTTTTGACAGATCACGTGTGAGTCGTGTCATGCTGTC
>JANSTU010023006.1:0-13196 GCA_027564075.1 Bolitophila hybrida
TAATGACGCCGTAAACAAACTAAATGACACATAGCAATAAAAATTGACAGAATAGTGGCTGACAGTTCTGCCAACCTAAGAAAAAAAAAATTTGAAATATTCTCAGCGGGAAAATTTAAAATGAGAATTTCCGGGTACTTATAATATTTGACAGAGTAGTACCAATTGGTATACTTGAAAAATAAAAAATTAGATAAATTTCTAGTATTAAATTTAAAAAATGATTCCTCATCGCTCCGCAAGCACTTTAAAATTTCCACAACAATTCAAAAAAAAATAATTATGTTAGTAAAACTACCCGTTATTGTCTCCCCGCATCGCAAAATCTATATATCCTCATTATATAATTCCTACATATTTTTGTATGTTTACGAAGGCCTATTATGTAAATTTGTCCAACGCACACTGCCACTGAATAACACACACACAAAAAGAACAAGTTTCGTGGAAAAATGCAAATTTCTTGATTCGTTTTTTTGTGTGTTAGTGTTTCTGCATTCGATGCACTCTGTTCGGTTAATTTGCCGTTGTTCAGTCTCGTGTGTAGAGCGCGCATTGTTGACGGTGATGCAATGTGAAATGACGTGTCCAGCAGTTTACTAATTATTCGTTAAAACACGCACCAGGCGAAGTATATACTATATAAAAATGTGTACGTTTAAATAGTGAGATATAATATTATGCTTGGAGCTGACGAACTAGAGCCAGAAGCTGAGCAGAAGTTCCTTTGGATTTAATTAAAAGTGCAGTTTCAATGCGAAATTCGTGTTGGCTGAAAGATGTATAATTATAGCTTAGCGAGCGATGACGACGCGCGCATACATAATTAAAAAGGACTCAGCGACCGTTTCCTTTGCTGCCGGAAGGAGTGTATATTTGCAGCGCATGTGCGGGTGCTGGTGGCGCATTGTTTAGCGAAATGTAATTAAAGGCAGACGTGCGTGGGGATTACTGCAAACTATACTCATTTAGTTATGTCTTAGTTTTGATTAAATCTAAAGGATAGGTGTAATTGGTCTTTGGGAACTTTATGTATTAATAATAAAGTCATTATTGTAATTGGTTTATTTGTGTAGAAATACGCCTTTTTATGGCTGTATAAAATATTCACAAAATAGATAGGGATAGGAGTGGTAAGTTATATATGCCGAACAATCTTATAAAATGATATACTATTTTTTTGAGTTATGGGTTTTTGTTGTTATGGGTACTTTGATTATAAAATAGGTATAGAGACAAAATATTTGAAAAGGCTCATAATAAAAAGTGTTTAAAAGAACGCAAAATTGTAAAAAAAACGAAAATTGCGACAAAAAATGGGACAACTAAAATTGTGACAAATAAATATTAACTTAATTTTTTTTAGAAATTCTTATATATAAAAGAAATTTTTGGGACATTTTTTTGGTTTTTGGCTCACATTTTTATTTAGGCTCGATGTTCATTACCTATACGATAGGGACAGTAGGTGCAATACAAAATAAAATAGTGAATCCCCAGAATGCATTTGCTTTCTCCATACAGCATGCAGAAGATGCAGTCATATAAAATTGAATAGCAATAACTCAAAAATCTAATTAACTTGTAACGTTTTATTTTTTTAATTACATATAACTCTGATTAGATTATATACCATTTAATGTTCTTCATGCTCTGTAGCTCGGCTGGAACATCATTTACCTTTAAACCTTTAAATACGCAACCTCTTCCACAGTATAATAATATAAAGATCAAAGTCGATCTCTATAGTTTATTTGCGCTGCTGCACACATAAAAAGAAGGCGTACTCATATAATTTTGAATCGAATTTACGATCAATAAATAAGTTAATCAAATAAAAACGTCTTGGGCTTCGAAAAATTAAATCTGCATCGTGCACCGTGCACCGTACCGCATTCTCCATAGCCATACAATATTATGCTGAACTCCAACATATAGAGTTGTCGCTATAGACTAGTCTATAGTCGGTATGTAAATTATATGTTTTTATGCTGAAACTCGGAGAGAAACACGCTCTCGTGAGTGTGTGGCTTTTATGTATATTGAATACATTTTAATTCCCTCTTCATGGATGCGCCGGATAATGCTCGAATGCATTTTATATATAGAAGCGTTTAGATATATGCATTTCGTACACACACAAAAAAAACACTTTTCCGAAACCTGTTCTTCGAGTTTTTCGTTCGGTCCACACCGGCACACGAGACACACGTATATTTATGGCAATAATATAATATAATAATAATCTATGTGCACCCAGGCGCATTAACGACGCCTTTGCTATTAAATTGTATATTAGTATTTATTTATAAATATGCCTATAGAGATTTTATTATAATGCTTTTAACGCACATAAGGTAAAAGTTAATGGAAATACACATATAAAGTGTGGTTGGGAATTGCCTGGTTGTATAGTAAAATGCATCATTATTTATATTCATTAATTTTACCTATATTAAATTTAATGGTGTTTTAAATGGTAAATTGGAAATTGATCTTTTTTATGCATATTTGGCATAAGTCAATCTGTAGGTTTAGATTTTAAACTGTTTCAAACATACCCGAAATGTTTTTCAAATATTCATAAATCTATATAAAAGTTACATTTAACGGTTTCAGTAATCGGGCCGGATGTGATATTGTCCAAAATGGTTGGTTCAATTTTTCAACCTTCCAAATTTTTTTTTGCCCGAAATTAATATCCAAGTTACTTAGATTCTTTTATTTCTCCAGAGTCAGGAAACAAAGAATAAAAACAATTATTTTTATTGTCCAAGATTGAATCCTTAAAAAAATGTATATAAAAGTTGCATAAGTTTAAACTGTTTCTGCAGAGTCAGTAATCGAGGCGGATGTGATATTGTCCAACATGGTTCAATTTTTCAACCTTCCAAAAAAATATTTGCCGTAAGTAATTAGGACGGATGTTATTTTGTCCAAAATGGTTCAATTTGTTCAAACATCCAAGTTTTTTAAAGGTTCCTGATATTTCTCAAGAATCAGTAATTAGAACGGATGTTTTATTGTCCAAAATGGTTCAATTTTTCAACTTTCCAAAACATTTTTTGTCAGAAACTTTTATCCAAGTTGCTATTCAATCTAAAATTCATCATAATTTAATAATTTAACCTTCAAAATCAACAGAAAGAAACTAGGCCGGATATTATATTGACCAACATGGTCAAAAAAAAAAAAAATGCTTGCCAGAAATTAATTTCCTAGTTGCTAAAATCCCTACTATTTCTCCAGTCAGGAAGGAAGTCGGATCTAAATCATAAATGGTTCAAATTATTCAACCATCTAAAAAACATTTGTCATAAATCCATATCCAAGTTCTTAGGACTCCTACCACCAGAGAAAGTAATTAGATTGGATATTGTATGTTGTTTTTGGTAAATCAATATGCAAGTTGCTTTTAGGTTCCTACTATTTCTCCAGAGAAAGGAATGAGTTGCCCGATATTGTTAAGTCAAATATGGTTCAGTTTTTCAACCTTACAAAAATATCAATATACGATTTTCATAGGCTATTTCTCCTGGCCAATAATTAGATTAAATAACATATTTTCCAAAATGGTTTAAATTTTTTTTAAATTTAAATTTTTTGCCAATGGTAAAACTGGGATATTTACCTGAATTAAAATATGGACTCCATACTAGCCAAAATCCATAAAATGGCGACAAATCTTATGGTTTTCAAGTAGAATAAGATTAAAGTAAATTCCATTGCGAATTGCTATGATTCAGCCTTTTTATCCAGAGTTTAGCCGGATGTAATGTTGTCCAACTTGGTTCAATTATTCAACCTTCAAAAAATATTTGTGTCCTCTACGCTAGACAATCCTATTCGTTTCCTTTAATCCGACATATAACAATATATATTCATAAAGCTGGATTTACATTGTTGTTAAGATTTTGACTATTTCCTCAGAATCAGAAAGAAGGATAAAATGTTCAACCTTTTAAAAAACTGTCACCTACGCCTGAGAGCTCTATTTCATTTTAAAAGTTTTTCAAATATTTTTAAATTTACGTCTAAGTTACTATATTTCAGACTATCAGGAAATAGGTCGGTTAACTTGGTTCAATTTTTTAAAACTTCTAAGAAAATTACATTCAATATTTTTCAAGTAGAATCGAATTTTAAACATTTTGCAAATATTAATAAATCCATATTAAAGTTGGTAAGTCATAACAAATTATGCACATTCTGTATTATGCACATATCGTCATATCGATGCGTTATAAAAAGGTCAAATCGCATCTGAATTTTTTTGTAAATATTTAATTTATTACATTAAATGTTTTTAAATGTAATTTATATTTAAACATTTATCGCAACTGGTGCTGACTAGTTGCGACAGACGTTGGTGCAAAATGTGTGTCGATAAGTTTATTACGCATGGCGTTTGACGCATGAGAACATATGATTACGCATAGAAACGCTTAGAAAGAGTTTGATGTTGAGATAATCTGCATAAATCGCCCATGATCAGCTTTTAGGCACGTTAAAGTCTCTATGAAGATTGTTTTCTGGATGATGGTAAAAATCTCGATGGTAAATCTTCTGATCATTTCATATAATATGACGTATACCGATGCATTACCTCTATACTTCCTAGAACGCCTCGCAGATAGCGTTGATGTTCTTAAGCTCATTTTTGATAAGAAAATGTCTATGTTTAACACACAGTACAATCATTTCTAACACACGAAAACGTCGAGTATGAAGCTGAATACATTACACAACAAGTATCCAGCAGTTTTGAAAAACACAGTTGCTCAAAGATCTAGGCCATAATGTAACTCAGCAACAACGCTACACCAGTATACCGCCCGAGACGAGCAGAGCCATTTTCTGTGATGGACGACATTGAAGCCGATTACAGGAAGCCAGCATTATAATACAGGTAGAATTTTCCGACTGGGCCACACCCATCTCCCGCAGATAAAGTGGACCCTGGCGAAGCGAAACTCACGACGAAAGATAGCTTGCTATCATCCGGATTGGAATTATAGATTACACTTTGGAGCAGTTGAGCGTACTCCCGGACCCTTAGTTCCAGTGCTGAAAATCGCTGGTGACAGGCAAGCACAGTAATTATAATTCTAGCTATTACTACCAATTACTGCCCGTCTAGGTAGAGGAGCCTACTTGCTGAAACGCGATGGCTGTGGTTTAAAAGTCAAATTTCGAGATTAGGGTGGAACAGTATTAGCAGCATCACCCGGCGGTGAGTTAATAGAATTCAAACACAATAATTGCAAGGATGCTCAGAAGTTGTTAACCATAGACCACTCACTCCCACAATTGTTTATTCAAAATGAATATCTGAAATCATAAATTATTATTAGTAGACTTTAACCGGGACCAAATTGTATGTTATGAACAATTTTTCATATATATCATCCAAATATTGTATTTTAACCCCAAAAAAATGTACAGTTAAAATTATTATATTACAACTTTCCTTTCAATTCATTTTTAATTGCAGTACCAGGCCAAGATTAATGACTAATGAACAACAATTATAAATATATACTAAGTTTAAAATAAATATATATATTTTATGTATCTATGTGTATACTTATCTCATTAATGTATATAACACGCAATAAAGCGAATATAATCGCAAGTTGCACATGCACACACACATACACATATACACATAAGGTTATATATATATACATATATATCCTCCCTACGATGACAAAAGGAAAACTTTGTCCCCATTCGTCTTTTCTTGACTTATGCGAAGCCAACTAAGTAGAATGAGCATTCTATATATGTATACTAGATATGTACGTATAACGACTCCATTGAAATGGTGGAAGTGGAAACGGCACCCCTATTCAACTTGGCTATGGCAATTACACCCCATTGGTGGTCACTAGAGTGGAAAATCTTTAATCTGGGGTCGAAAGCGTCTACTGTATATATAAAATAGATGTATGAACATTGTCTATATGTTGCGTATCTATGCTGGATATATATAGTCTTTACATTGTGTTCCGTAGTATATATATTAGATATATAGATGCTATAGATAGATACTCTCTCTTTTATACTATGTAAAAAAACGCGTGAATGGACTATATCTCATCTTAGTACAAAAAATGCCAGTTGAATGTGTGCATTATATATTACATATTATAAATATAAATAAAAAATATATGTACAACAAAATATAACTGCGATTGTGTTTATTTGCTTGGTTGCATATTCACCGAAATTGTACACACATTTTCCATTATATTATACATACATTCATTTTTCATTTCTATGTACACGCAATAGCTTACACTTTAAAAAGCTCGCATTTGAGCACAGATAAAAGAGATAAGAGTGTTAAAACTCGTGTACTAAATAAAATAAAATGTGTGTATAGTATATATATATTTATTTTATACGTCTCCCTTACAGCGTACAATGCAAACGCACACACATGCACATGTATATATGTGTTTAAGCGATGATTCATACTTTTTAAATGTATTTTTTTGAGAGATGTATGTATATTCGTATGTCTAAATTGATGTATTGACATTATTATGACTTTTTTGTGTGGCTTTCAATATACATTTACTGTTAAAAGCCATAATTGCAAGAAGCTATTACCTATAAAATATCTGTATTTATAAAACGTGGGCTTTTTCATATATACATTTGTATCAGCCCAATAAAAATGTGTTCTTCTCTTTCCTAATATCGATAATGTAATAAATTCTTTGAGTTGTTCACTATTTGCAAACTTTAAGATTAGGTATTTAATCAGAGAAAAATATTTGTACACATTAATCTATCAATTATACCATGTAGCACATAATACATTTTTATAAATTACCATTGCAAATTACAGCATAGGGATTTCAAATTTGAATGTTTTATAATTGTCAAAAACGGATGGATGGTCCCGGTTCGATTCAAAAACAAAAATATTTAGTTAAAATGATACAAATATAAATAGCAAAATAGTTTTTATAGATATAACATATCTATATCTATATATATCTATAAGTAATCGCATTTACTGTTGTCCTAACCATAGAAGATGTAGTGTGAGTGGTAATTTCAGAATCCCAGTAGGAGTAGCTCATCACGAAACAGAAGTCTAAGCACACACACACGGTAACCTATTGTCAATGGATATTAAACAGTTGAAGAGATGCAGAGGGTACATGGCCATTTTGACGAATGCGTACGCGATTTCAACTTAAGATTAATTATTGTTATTATTATTTATAAATAATCTTTTCATGTGCAAAGCACCCCCGTCGAACTAAAATATCTGGCTATAGGCCAGCCTAGCCTCCGGTAAAGCAGCCGGAGCAGACAATATTCCAATAGAATTCGTCAAAGCGGCCTCTATTTATCGCAGTGTTAGATGATGTCCTTGTAGATGCGTTGAGTAGTAGTAGTGGTACGACAACCTTCACGATCTTGAATACGCTGACGATGATTGCTTTTTAGCACATCGTCACGAAGATGTTGACTCAATGTTGCAGAATCTTGCGATTTCTGAAAGCGTAGTCAGCCTTCGGAACAACGCAAAGAAAACGTTAACAAACGAACTGGTGGCGGATGCAGCCCATCCAACCGGTGATTCTTGATAAATTCTGCTACCTCGAATGCTTGTTAACTGTTGATGGAGGCAAGCGCCCGTCTCAACGAAAGTTCGTTGGTAGTCGATTTATTGTTATTGATCCCTTGCTAGCTATACAGCTATACATTTTTATCATCTTTCAGACAATTTAAGGATTCCTCAACAAAAAAATTGTTCATATTTTCAACGAAACTAATCATCGAGGCATTTTCGAACATTTTCGTAAGAATCGAAGCGCTGCTTGGCCAATGCGTGTCCCATAAGATGTAAACAATTGGTAATCAGATAAAGCCAAGTCTGGTGGGCAAGCGGTTAACAATTATTCGACGCAACCACTTCCCGAGTCTATAAAAGTTGCTGTGATGGTGTATTGTAATACAGGGCACCTATTGCATTAAACGTTAACGTAACCAGGAAAATCACTTTATGCTGCCTAGATTGATATTCTGGGAGTTTTCGAAACAAGACACGGTTCAAATCGGCCAATTGTTGTTGATGACGTGGAGATTACACCACGCTGATCCCATACAACATAAAGCTTTGTCTTCTTTCCGAAACGATTTGGCCTTGCGGTCGATTGTGTTGATTGGCCAGTGTCCACATAACGATCTCTTGCGTTTGGGATTCTGAAAATATATCCATTTTTCATCACTAGTGATGATCCGATGCATAAACTTTTTTGGCGTCTGGCGAGCTGCATTTCACATATGGTTTTTCTGTTTTCCTGCTGCGTGTCGTTCAGCTCATGCGGCACTTATCTTTCTACCTTCAAAATCTTTCCCATGGCTTTTAAACGTTATTAGACGGTCCGACAGTCAACATTCTGCGAGATGCTGTCTGACCATCATCTTATCAAGCAATGTATTTCGTCGTCTTCAAATTTTTTCTGTGATCTTGTTTCGAGTTCTTGTTTTCTCACATCAAAATCACACTTTTAAATTTATTGAATCACTCATTGCATTTTAAACGACCTTGAGCATGCTCGCAGTAAGCCTCCAAATGAAGCCGTCAACTGAAGAAACTATGACATTTGGTTCGGTTTGTAATTCATACATATTCGGCTATCGACCGCTACATATCGTTACATCGAATAATCGTTTGTAAAAATATGTTTCATTCGATTAAATCGATTTGGACAATCTATATAGATTAGTACCCTATATTGAATTAAATGAGCTCCCGAGTACGAGTCAGGCATCAGATTCTAATATAAGGCGAATATATATTTTTTTTATTTTATTATTTCATCTTTTTTTATTTTAAAGTAAAAACTATAAAAAAATCAAAAACAAAAAAACTAAAAAATATATGCAGTTTTTTTTATTTAAATCATTCATTTGAATGCATTTTTTCAAACAAAAAAAAATTCACAGTAAAAGCTTACCTCCAGAACTTTTGAACGCCTCCCCCCAAAAAACAGGCTTTATTTCAAAATAATAGAAGAATGTTGCTGTGATCTTGACTTTTTATGTCCAATTGCCAATATTTTTTAACTCGGATTTCCAAATTTGTGTATTATGAGTTTGTGTTTTGTGAAATTTGTGTTATGTGGTTTTTATGAACATTCAGTAATGGGTTGTATGAGTAAATGGATTTATGAAAATAGGTATTGTGCACCGGACTCGAAAAAAAAAAATTAAAAGAAAATTTTAATTGTTACTACAGTAACTTTCAAAATTGAAAATTATGATTGAATTGAATGAATTATGATTTATTATATATAATATAAATTCGAAAATATTGTAGGTTTTTCCGTTTTTTTTTCAAATATCCTGATTTTTCAACTGCAGTGCAGAGGCAACAGACCAAAAAAAGCCAAATTTAAAAATAAAATATTTGTCAACATAAATGTAAATTCCAAATTAAAAAACCCACTCTATTATTTATCCAGTCAACACATAAAGTTTTCGAATAGTTTATAACTTAACTAAGTCTTTGATGAGAGAGTACCTAGGTAAGTAATGATCGCAGTGCTAGAAACGAATCAAAATATATACACTGAAATTAATTTAATTTCTGTAATTCGTGTGTGTATATTATTTTCCTCAACCTCAACACTCCACAGCAAAGCCACAAAGTATTTATAAATATTGTTCCTAAAACATTCTAACATTCTCAGAACACGATGGGAATATTCACAAGTGCGAACTCCGCATTATTTTAAAATATATATCGAATAAAATTTGAATTTCAAAAATCAATAAAACAATATTATATAACAAAGATTTGAATCCCCAAACTTAAAACAAATTTGGATTCATTATTTATGATGTTCACTTCTCCTTTCATTGAATCTTGTAATCCCTTGTGGGACATAGGGCAAATGTGCGATTCCGCACACCGGATTCATTTACCATTACGGGTTCACACGACTGGACACTGGATAGGTCATGCTAATGTGCTGTTTTGTGTTGTGCTACTCCTATTGGAGCAACTGTGCTCTAACACTCACAAGACATTCCCGATAGTTAGGAGGCTTAGTTTGCTCTGACACGCTTCTCTTATTAATATATCTCTATGCACCGAGACGTTTAAGCGGCTATGGCTATGGTTAAATGGATGTTCACTTGATTCCTGTAAATTTTAACTTCAGTTGAAAATGTAGACATTTTTGTAAAGTTGCTATTTACATTTTTTAAAACAAACGTACCCGTACGAACTTGGAGCAGCAAAAGCTTTTTTTGCATGCGAAATTTGAGCTCAGACACTTAGCTTAGACACACTAAGAGTCTGAGCTAAATATATCAGACATTATATATATATATATACGTATATATATATATATATATATTTATTTGACAAAGCCGAGGTGAATTGTGTCGGAAATGCGCATACGGGCAGCCATTATTATTTTAGCTGTCAAGTTTTCTATCACAGCGTTTTCTAAATGGATATCACCGCTTCCGTTCATCTCGATAACAGATATAGATTTCCCGCTACCCTCGATTCATTTGCCTACTCTTACAAGTGATCAATGGCTAAGCGATTTTCCACCGAAATTAATGAAGTACAGGTGAATATAATCAGCACGCGTATAACACACACACACACACACACACACACAAAATACATAACCCTAATTCTTTGTTATAGATATCGTCGTCCGAAAGGAAGCGCTATGAATTCAGTTCAAGAGGTGCCACATATATACTTTCCATCAACTGTGGCCAAACCAAAGAATAAGATGTGGCATTCTTGAAGTGACAAATTAACCGCACATTTACTCCAACAGCCTGGTAATTTGAGTGAGGAAATGTTTCAGCTAATTGACGTAAACGTGGGTATTATACTTTAGACTTTAGATGTAATTTTATTTAATAACTAATATTGTGTTGTGAATGTTTTATTTGTGTTTATCTATAAAAAGGTTTTTTTATTAGTGCAATGCATGATTTTGATTAATTAAAAGTGTTTTTATTTATTTAAGAAAACTATTGCGGCCTTTTTTGAACTCTGCAATATGTTTACGCCTAAAAATCTGTATCCGAGGGTGAGTAGTTATTACCAGTCTCCAGTGTCAGTTAAATGCATTTTTGTTATTTCCTATAGGTCACCGATTTGCCATTATCGCATACACGTTTCCACTATACTTTTCCATTGTTGTGAACGAGACCAGAGACGAGCTCAAGATCGAACCAAAAACTCCAAGCAGTTAAAAAGGTCGCCGATCCAACAATTGAAAATAGAAAATATATACACAACACTCCTACACCAGACGAACAAGGCAATATTTATATGCTATATTTATTATTTTAATTTTATTTTCTATTGTATTTATTTTCATTGTTATTATAATTTATGTTTAAATATATAATAAAAAAAATTGAAATCCAATATTTCTTATTTATTTTTGATTTTAATTTTCCACAATTTAAAAAATTGCCCTAATATTGGAGCTTTTGAAAACAGCGCCATCTATGTACACACATGGGCATTGAGTGTTTCACCACGCTCATTTTCCGGACCTCTATACAGAGTTATATATTGCGGCGATTTGCATCTGATGCGCATCACGTTCATATGAAGTGATGCGCTGCAGATTGAATCCATTTGCCGCCGACTTCGTACGGGTAGAGACAAAAAATTCGAAAAAAATTATATAATTAAAAATCTATAAATCTATAAATCTAAATCAACAATACAGTTCCAGTGATGATGAACTAAAAACCGTTGGAACATCAGCACAAAAATCACAGGTCATTCTGTTTTTAATATAAATAAGTGCAGTGTCGTTGTCATGGACCAATTGCTGGGAAAGTACATATGCAAAAGATGGACAAAGTGATGGTCAGTAGAATTTTTCAGTAACCTCTTGGACGTGGCCACATTATAAGCATATACATATTCAAAAACAAATCGAGCTGAAGCCCATGACGTTAACAGACGCACGCCGTTTATTTTTACAATCCCTTGATTACCATCTTATTTTACTATGAGATATCGAAAAGCGAACGAACAATGATCAAATAATAAGCAGTTAAATATTACATTTGGAATAGAGTCCTACATTGGTAGTGAGATAATCTTGTGCAATTAACAGTTCTTAAGTTCTTCCATTTGTTTGGGATCAAACATCTGTCTTTCGATTATATTTTTTATTATTATCAGTAAATTTGCTTGATAGTAAATGTTTCATGATATGATGATTATATATATATATTTCTTGATTTCTACATATTTTCCAACAATTATTATAATTATGCAATTTATTTAAAAGCTTAGGAATAATTTATTATTAATATTTTTAGAGTTTATTAAATTTTTAGTGTTATAGTTAATCACCAATATAACAAAAAAAAACCTTTATAAATAATTGTATATTATTCAGCAATCGATAAATATAGCTTCCATTATGTCCTGCTTTTATATATTTAAAATGTATATACAATCTACTTAACAGGTTTAAAAATATACATTTTTGCCTGCAATCGAAACCGCGATCGCAATCGGCATGTTGCATATAAAACACAAAAATATTCTCCGAAAGCTGTGCGCCATTTTTGCTACAGGCAAGGACCGCATAGCCAACCAATGTGCGCCCGTGTACATATTTTATACCTTACCGATAAGATCTTGAATGAATGTATACGATTTTATGTGCTGAGGATCGGGTTATAACCATAGCGAAACGGCTGATGGTAATATAAATCACCGAGCTGTGCCGCAAAATGTATATTTGATATTGAAAATATGTTTTTTTTTCAAAAGGTTGTACATAAGACATATACATATAGGATCTGTCTTATATAGTATATATGTCTGATGGTGATGATAAACATTCGCGCTAGGCGGGCACACATCGCACGCTTGCTTTTCGGCTATATAACAAAACTGTTATAAATGAACTTTTCTCATCGCCATTGCGTTTTTTTCAAGTCTCTATAGAGCGGTGCACAACATTTTCACATTTCATTTTCTTTTTATTTTCATTATATCGCAACATTGTGTATATACTTATCATCATTTGATGATTCCGTTGAATGCATCAGACGGAACGCATGCGCATCTCTAAAATTATAAGGTTGCGCGCGATAAAATATATTGAATATTCGCGTTATCGACGATCATCATTCATTTTGTTTATTTTTAATAT
>JANSTU010023017.1:0-13192 GCA_027564075.1 Bolitophila hybrida
ACTCCTATTGGAGCTACTGTGCTCTAACACTCACAACACATCCCCGATGGTTAGGAGTCTTAATTTGCACTGACGCGTCTCTAACAACTTTGCAGGGCGGCAAATGCGCATATTTTTGAGATATCTCTATGCACCGACATCTTTCTTGCTATATTATATTCGGAATCGTGAATCATCAACGCCATCATACACTTATTGTTCTATAAAGGGTGCGTGTGACGTATGATGGCATTAATGTTCCGTTATTCCAAACCAATAGCCTATTTCAGAAATAGGCTATTAATAACAAGAGGAACCTACTGATTTAAAGTGATACATTCGAAAAACACTTCGGTCTTCCGGCCATGATTGAACCGGCGACCTGCCATAAGCCAGGCCAACGCGTTAACCCACTCGGCAATGGCTATGGTTAAAGTCAAGTGTCAAGTGTTCATTACTGACATTTTGTGTCTTTTGACAGACTTCGCAATTATTATCGTCAATGTTAGGCCAAAACACGTAAGATCTAGCTAACATCTTCATGCGAACTATTCCCGTATGACTGTCATGAAGAGTTTTTAAGACATAATATTGTAATTTTTTTAGCTATTTCTTATTTTATAGAACTTGCTGCAGACTTCATTTAATTTGGCAGACTTTGGCCATGTCGACATGATAAATTCATACACTTTAACAATATCTCATCATCAATAAAATACTGGACTTGTGAAATATCTACTGAAATTCAAGAATTAATTGTTTCGGTCTCATAATCACTTTCTACTGTATCTGATAATAGGAGCCTAGACAGCTCGTCAGTATGCTCGACATTAGTTCCTGCTCTTTGATTTATTTTGTATTCACACACACCAAGTATGACAGGCCAACGCTGGAGTCTTGTGGCTGCTACCGCCGATTTTTTTTTAGAAGGGTTGAATAATTCCCTCAAAGCTTGATGATCGGAAACGATTGTAAAAGACTTTTCGTAGATATAATTGTGGAACTGTTTTTTATGCAAACATTATGGCAAGACCTTCACGATGTAGTGAAGAATATTTTTCTTGTGCAGGGACTTAGACTGCTAGACGCAAACACCATTCACCACTGATTAAATGTGCCATAAATGCTCCATAGGAACTTGCACCAGTTATAATTATGATTGGTTTGTTTGGGTCAAATAATACCAATACATTGTGACTAATTCTTTGGTTTTTTTTTAAAGACAGCCCGACATTTCGGAGACCAAATATATGATTTGTCTTTGTTCAACAGACGGTACAATTCATACAGTTCCGGAGACAAATGTGGTATAAACCTTCTGTAATAATTAATTAAACCTAGATACGACTGTAACTGTTGGACATTTGTTGGATGTGGTGCATCTATTATCGCCCTAACCTTTTTGGGATTTGGCTCAACTTTATTACTAGATAATATGTGACCTAAGTATTCCACTCTGATAAGTTTATTTTAACTTTGTAGGCGTTTAAACGACTCAGGACTTCATACAAATTATCTTGACAATCTTTTATTGTGGATCCACCTACAAAAATGTCATCTAAGTAGCAAAAGACAATTGAAATTTTTAATAATTTTAGACCTTTATGTGTGATAATCGTTAACAGTTTTTTTTTGAATTATCACCGACTTTAAGTTGTTGATAAGCCCCAGACAAATGAAGGACACAGAAATAATTGCAATTTTCCAAAGAAGCATGTATGTTTGGTGGAAATTATTTCTTCTCGACATAATCTTTCCAATTCTACTTCTATTTTATCTTTTAGCTTTATGAAAAATAGTTTTTTTTTTATGTGATGTTCTGCTTCATGACTTTCTATACTATATTTAATATATTCAATATATTTGGAAATTTAGAAGAAATATCAAGAGTTGTGGTCGCAGACTGCGCTTGTAAAAGGCCAATTGAAAAGTCCCCGGCCTACCATAGTAAAACAAAATTCCCTTCAAGGGTGATACACTGATTATAGCGACCCTCCAACTTTTCGATACTATTTTTGTAGTATGATTTGTCCTTTGCTTCAAAATAGGCCTCAGTTTCGACGATAACCTCTTCATTCGACGAAAATTTCTTCCCAGCGAGCATTCTTTTGAAATCTGAGAACAGAAAACAGATCTGGAGAATACGGTGGATGCGGAAGCAATTCGAAGCCCAATTTATGGAATTTTACCATCGTTTTCACTGACTTGTGACACGGTGCATTGTCTTGGTGAAGCAGTACGTTCTTTTTCTTCAAATGCGATTTCGTCCTTCAAACGGTCCAATAACGCTATGTAATAGTCGCTGTTGATGGTCCTTCCTTTTTCAAGGTAGTCAATGAAAATTATTCCCTTGCGCATCCCAAAACACAGACGCCATAACTTTGATAGCCGACTGTTGCGTTTTTTTCACGCTTTGGAGCGCATTCATAGTGTGCAGTCCACTCGGATGACTGTCGATTGGACTTCGGATTGAAATTTTGGAGCCATGTTTCATC
Organism: Bolitophila hybrida; assembly: GCA_027564075.1. NCBI lineage: Eukaryota > Metazoa > Arthropoda > Insecta > Diptera > Mycetophilidae > Bolitophila > Bolitophila hybrida. Next base: position 2,475 of record JANSTU010023017.1, read on the forward strand.
CATTGTCACATATCAACGCAAAAACTCGGGTTCATTACGCTTGATCATCTCCAAACACTGCTCATCAACTCGTCGTTGTTTTTGGTCAAAAGTGATCTCGCGCTCACTTGCACAGAGCTTTCTCATACCCAAATATTCGTAAATGATATGAATGTACACGTTCAGTTGATATCTTTAGAGTGCCTGCTATTTTGCTGATGAATGAATGATATTTTGCTTCAACTTTTTTTTCCTTTCAAAAAGCAATATTTTATCAACACGCGAAATTCCTTTTTATCCTTTTTCTTCACAATAACAAAAGTTGCTTCACTCAAAATGCTATAATTCACAAACTTCTGATCCGATATCTTTCAAATTGTACACGCGTCTTTTGAAGGTTAACTCTTATAATATGGATTTAATTCTAGTACCGCCATCTATGTGTCAGGCCGGGGACTTTTCAATTGACCTGTTAGAACAGCCGGAGGTTTGGCAATCGCAATCGCAATGAAAAACCAAATCAATGAGGATATATCTGTAGCTGTCAAAACTGTGAGAGGTGAAGTAATATATAGTAATATATATAGCATCAAGTTACAGGAACGAGCTATGAAGACTATGTAAATCTAACAAGGAGTACTTTATCTGCGCGCCATCAACTCTGCAGGAATTACGACATACGATTTTGTGAATTTCTCTCCTGCGATAGTCTTGTTTCCTTCGTCTCCATCCGACAAGCAGAAGTTGTTCGCCATCTGTACTGGACATTGTAATAACAAATAGCGCCAAAAGAACATCAGCATTAGAAGCGCTAACTAAACTATCATCTGATCATCTATCGGTAGTATTCTCCATAAATACAGACCACACTGTAAGTTCTGCTTATATACGACCGTGCTTCAAAAAAGCAAATTGGAATAGTTGCAGAAGTGTAATTGATGAAAAACTGCCACCGACTGTTCCTTTTCAAATCCCAAGCGAAATTGACCTAGCGTGAACCAATTTTCCAAAAGCCTTTTACAAGCCAGAAATTCTGCAGTCCCTTTAGAAAAGTTAAGTTTTCAATAACTATTCGCAGAAGATGGCACTAGCAAAGAATCTCCGATAACCTCACTGAAAATGATTACAAATTATTCCTTTAAAACCAAAATAGGTTCAATATTTTCAACTACCCGGCTAATTCTAGCTGTAGCTGCAATTAGCACTTTAGAGCGGATCCATGCCACCAACTACACTCGGAAACAAACTAGATACCTTGGAATAAACAAGTGACGTATCTAGGAGTCCAATTTGAGGAGGGATTAACATTTCGACCACACATTGAGAACATCAAAAAGAAAGCTCTTTTAATTCTATGACATACTCGCCAATAAATAAAAAAATACAGATCCGTCCTAACATACGGCTCTCCGGTTTGGTGTAAAATGGCCGAATCTATTTATTTAACAAAATCTACTATACAAAAGGCATAGGCATATAAGGCCATGACAATACTTTCATAATGTTATGTATAGACAAGAAATAAAATATTATATGCGCATATTGATTAATTAACAATGTAGAAATATTAGATTATAATTATAATATAATTATTATCACAGGATCAAGAAACGGAAAATAAGGATATTGCCAAAGTAATAGCAAACTACTACCCTAAATTATGGGAGTTCGCCCAAAATTTCAGTGTTATATCGCGATTTTAATACATATCTTTAACATATTTTTAAATCTAATGATGCAGATATTTATAAACCTAATTTGACAACATTATCCTAAAGTTTCGTAGAATAAAAATATTACTGTTAATCCGTGAGCATTTAAAATTCCGAGAATAAACAGAAACCGTGTATTTACTTCTTTAATTTTCACTACTGCCTTGAGTTATTTACCGTTAATTGTCAAATTCCACCACAAAATATAATGCAAATTATCATTACACATCAAAAATTGAAACAAAATGGTTCGAGGCAGGTTCATTAACGAGGACGTTCGTAAAATTATTTTAAATTTAAACTCAAGGGGTAAATCTACTCAACAAATAAGCCAGGATGTGAATTTGTCACAAAGTTGTGTGCAGTCTATTTTAAGACACTATTTAAGACACAAACCGGAACAAGCAGAATACAAAATATCAGACCAATTCGCAAAATATTCGACCGAAGTCGGCGATCCTTGAAGTCGATTCTTAAACTAAATCGACGAAAAACAGCTAAGGAAATAAAATCTGGAACCTGTCTGACAAAAATACTTATTCCATAGCCACGACTTAACGATACATCAAAAATATGGGATTCGGTTTTTATAAAGTAAGGTTATGCTGTATTTATTTGATGATTTCTGTAATGTATTTTATAAAATATTTTCGTAGGCAAAAGACAAGCCGCTTTTAAATAAGAAGCAGAAGATCCGATGAAAGGATGAAATGGGCAAAAGATCGTGTGAATAGGACACTAAGACAGTGGGACTCCGTAATCTGGAGTGATGAGTCCAGATTCGAAGTTTCCTTTGGTGATACAAGCTTCCGGGTTATTCGAACACCAAACGAAGCACTTGATCCCTAGTGCTTGAATAAGAAAGTCAAATTTGCGCCTTCTGTAATGGTCTGCACAAGGTATTGGCTCGCTATACATTGTAGATGGCATCATGAATGCTGTCAAGTACCAGGACGTGCTGGAACAACACTTAAAATCGTCAATTCCAGAACTGAGTACTGAATATGGAGAATTTATATTCCAACAAGATGGTGCTTCGTGTCATACAGCCCGAAGTACCATGACTTGGTTCGAGCAAAATGATGTGCCCTGGCCACCAAGCAGCCCAGATCTGAATAATGAAGAGACACTCACGAAAAACCCATGTTCAACAAAAGCGGCTTTAATAGATGCGTTAAAGAGAATCTGGTCCTCAATAACCGATGTATATTGTAAGGAACTTGTTAACACAATGTCACGACGAATTCAAGCCGTCATCACTCAAAAAGGTGATGTGACACACTGGTAAATCCAAATAAAAGTTATTTAGAAAAAAATACTGTGTTTCCTTTTTTCTGCATTTTGATAACCCACGGATAAACAGTAATATTTTTATTCTATGAAACTTTAGGAAAATGTTGTCAAATTGTGTTTATAAATATCTGCATCATTAGATATAAAAATATGTTAAAGGTATGTATTAAAATCGCGATATAACAATGACATTTTGGGTGAACAAACTCCCATAATTTAGGGTAGTAGCGTTATACCTATATGACTATAAACATGCGCGGCACACCGTTTAGCTGCCGGACCGGTTTGTTTCTATCGTATCGTGGTGCGAGTATTTGAAAGCCCAAGAAGAAGGCATAGCCTATAAGCCATTAATAGAAAAGGACATCAGACCACTAGTGAAAAAAGTCTACGACACCTAACCGATGATGCATTCATTATTCACATGCTTGAATAAAAAAAAACTTTAAATGCATTTTTCTCATTTTTACCTTTTTTTTGAACTGAACTCAAAAACTAGAATTCGTATCGACATGGGATTTGATTTATTATACTTAGGGCAGGTACGGTTTTTCTCCTAACTTCAATTCCGGGGGAGGAGGGGGACGGAAAAACCGCGCAAAAATGGTCATTTTTTTTAATAATTCAGACCAGTTTCAATATTTTCCTGACAATATGCATTTTTATTTTTTTCGATACGACCTTTCATTGTCGAGTTAGGTTGCCAATCGTTGACCTACTTATTTTTTTGAAGCCATTTTGCGGACTCTGGAAAAATAGCAAATTACCTCTACTTTCACGTAAAACCCAAATTGACAAATTGAAAAATGACAGAGCTACAGCGGTTTAATAAATCGTAATTGTATTATGCTTCAATCAGGGTTCTTACCTTTAGTTTAACAAACAAAATACACAAACATTTGTTGGTGAAATCAACCCGTTAAGGGTGAGATGGCGTCAAATGTGTTGAGAGTGTCAAATGATAGGTATTTGAAAAATCTATGATTTTAAATAAGAGATGAATAATATCAGACAGCCCTTAAGTGAGAGGGGCAAAGAGTATTTTTTGGAGTTGGGTGTATAGTGAGAGTTAAAAAAATAGAATGATCAAATATTAAAAATAAAGAGTTCTAAGAGTACAATTTTGGGGTCTGTAGAAATTAAACTTAAGGCGTGCTATTAGTTTAATGTTAAAAATGTAAACAAACATAAAAAACAGTAAATATTCTTGTAAATCTATCATAATATTATATTTTTTTGGCGTTTTTCTATTGATTTAAAATTATTAAACTTTAACAAATTTTTTCTTCTACTTCGTGTTGATGGGGTTGTGCGATTTCCACTAAATATTAGAGTAGTGAATTTTTGTCACCACCGATTCGTTTGGAAAATATTTCAGGGTCAAAAATATGAATTTTCGTCACCAAAAAAGTGAATTCTTGTCACCAAATTATTTCATGACAAGATTGCAATGCAGAGGTGTGAATTTTTGTCACTAAATGAGTTTACAACAACAATAACATGAAATACTCGAGTTGTGTTTAGTTTTAAACCCCTTTTCATTGGTTACTGTGATTTGGTGACAAAAATTCACTCCTCTGCAATGAAGTCTTCTCACCAAATAATTTGATGACGAAAATGCACTTGAGAAGAATTCAGTCTTCGTTAGTGAATTCTTGTCACAGTGAGAAGAAATCACTTGACAAAAATTCATACCGCCACATGTGCTTTGTGTTGAAATAATAAAAAAATCGATTATAACTTTTATATTTTGATAGATTTAGAAATGTACTTCTAAATATATTCTTCTAAATTTTGTATTTTTATACTTTTTAACTTTAAACTTAACACGCATTAAGTATATTTTTTACAAACCCAACAACAGAGTTGACACATACAGTCGTACGTACGTATATATTAACACTTTACTTCTAATATTTGACCATCATATATTTTTTAACCCTCTTACTCCTGCCACTATAGAAACAAATATAAAAACTACCTTTTTGCCCCTATCTCCCTTAAAGGTTTGTCAGTTTTTATTCATATTTTATTAAAACTGGTATCCTAAATATCTTTTATTTCATAATATTCACCCTTTTAACACTTCCCCCGTTTAATCTCAAAATTGTCATTTACTGTTTTTTTGATAAAACTTTGTGACCCTTAATGGGTTTATTTCTTCCCATTTTTTTTGTGTTTTGTGGTGGAAATGCGATAAAAGGAGGAGATATATTTATCAAAATGTTCAAATTTTGTCCCTGATTATTTTGTGGTACTACATTTTTGGGGATAAAACCCCATATCACCCTTTTATGAAGGGTTTTAGGTTTGAATGATACTTTTTTATTTCAAGTCATAATAAATAAATTAATTAAACAATTTGGTACTCAAAATATTTAAAAAATCCCAGATCAATTTGTAGTACTACGTTTTTGGAGCTAAACCCCTAATACCCATTTAAGAGGCTTTAAAGTTTGTTTTATATTATTTTGTTTATATATTTTGTAGATTTTTTTTAGATTACCAAAAATGCCTACTCACTCTGGGATATCACCAGATCTCTATAAGCACGTTGTATCTTCTCACTCTCAATAAGATAGCAGAATATGTCAAATGGTATACTGGATTTTCAGTTAACTACCGATTCTCTAGTTACGGGTTGTAGCCCAATATGCCTAATTTATGGCCTAAGTGCTGGCTCACCCGGGTCTTAAAAAATTAGAAAAATCATCCATTGTCTTATATTGAAAGTTCATTTAGTGAAAGTAAATAGAACTTTTCGTTACACATTTTGTTATCAGAACCCCAACAAAATCATTTTCAATGATAAAACAATTTAAAGTATTTTCTTAAATGCTGGCACAATTCTATACGATTCCATATATCCATTTAAAACGGAATCATTTCAATCTTATAATAAAAAGACCAATTTAAACCATCTATATCGTAACGGGACAAAATAAGTTTTGCAAAATATGGCACAAATAATTCACACCTAAATGTGAAAGTAAATTATTCCAAATGATAAACATTATTATACAAACAATTTTTGCCAATATTCGAATTTTACATTACAAAGTCCATGTTTGTTTACACTAACTCTGAATCACAACCAGTGTGATTACATATTTGTGTATTTTCGCTACAATAATTGAACCAAAGCCCAAATCAACAAAAACAAATATTAAGCAATGCGATCATATATACCATATTCTCTGTAATGTTGACCAATTCAATTAGGCATAATAACAAAATGTATAAATCGAATAAATATAACGAATCTCGCAACAACAGCCAAAAATCCACATACGAAACACTGCAAAATTAACACAACGCATATTAAGCGTATAACTTTTTTTTTTCGAACGCTTCAAATTCAAATTGCTTGTGAAATGCGAGTACTCGCCCGTGTGGCGAAGGTTAAACGATTTACACATTTAAATTGGCCTAATCAAAATCGTACACATTTATATACGTATAAAGCAAGGTATTATTATAATATATAAATATATATAATATATATATATTTAGAACGCAAAAAAACGTGTGAAAATAACAGAATAAACAGTTTCTGCTCCTCGCTGTGCGGAGGCAGACATATTGTCATATATTTGAATTATATGAGTGCGCACAATGCGAGCTTTCTATACGAGCTTTTAGAGCTATGTAAGAGCTGTGTAGGCAGCGTAGTTTGAATGTAAACAATGAGCTGACCTAATTTCTGTGATACAATAAACGGTATATGTGTTATTGATTCCTATCGTACGACCGTCGCGTCACTGACCCATAAAAATCAAATGGCAAGACATACACTATCCGGAATCTTGAATCTCGACAGCTCAATCATTGATAACAGCGCGTATATTCACTTACATTATATTTGTTCACATAAATTGAACCTATTCACTTGAATACGATACTCTATACCTAATAAACACTTGAAATTTATGACTTAAGGTAACTAGGTGTTTTGTTTTTTGAATGCAGTTTTTTTTTTTTTTGTTTAGCGTGCTCACAATTCGTGCGTGCGAGTGTTGGTTTAAAAGTGTGCGAATGAGCTTGGCATATACATATATAAATATGTGCAAGCGCTAAACCAGCGCATCGGTTAAGCAGCTTACGCACGTTTTTATGAGCCCACGAGCATATTATTATTATTTTTATGACCCGACATGAGCTTACACGTTCGGTGTATAAGTATAAGCGGGCGCACGCGCGAATTTAATGCGAATTACACATTCAGAATAAGGCACAAAATATTCAGTGTACGATCACGTATATATCGAGCTTGGCACCTCGGTTCTTATCGACCCATAAATTGGTTGAGTTTATGGAGAAAATATGAGTTTAAGTGCTGTTCACATTTGTTTTTGTGCGTTTTTTTTCTTTAGTAATAATTTTTGTTGGCAAAGTGGAACAGTGATATTAAGTAATTGCCAATGGACGCGAGTGTTGGAACGTCATTATATGTACTTTTATATTTTTATTGCCGGGACGATGCCAATGACGAGCCCCACTCTGGATGCTCAACCACGTCAACAACAGATGCAAATGTTCAAGCAGTGAATGCAATTGTTGGTAAACCGTCAAATCACTAACAGAGAAGTTGCTGAGGATGTTGACATATCGGTTGGCTCGTGCCATGATATTATTTCGAACGTTTTGGGCATGAGACTTGTATCAGTGAAGTTTGTTCCGAAACTGCTAAATTTTGACAAAAGAACCACCGCATGAGACAGACTTCAATTATGATCCTGATCAAAAGGGTCATAACTGGTGAATCATGGGTATATGGTTATGATATCGAATCCAAAGCCCAATCGTACCAATAGAAGAGCCAGGTGAGCCAAGACCGAAAAAGGCACGCCAAGTTTGAACAAATGTCAATGTTTTGTTCACTGTTTTCTTCTATTACCGTGGCGTAGTGCATCAGGATTTCGTACGGTCATTAAAGAGTGTTATCTTAAAGTTATGCGCCGTTTGCGAGGAGCAATACGAAGAAAAAGTCCGGAATTGTGAAAAAGCAATTCATTACTTGTGCTATTTTTTCATCTTACTTTTTGAACAAACTTGTATAGTGGAATCATGCGAATCCAGTTAGGGCAAAAGTGACTGTTGATTATGTTGACTTTGTGAATATGGTTCCATAGCAGATTAGATTTGGAGGCTATCCTGCTAAAAATGGCAAAAACACGTAGACTCAGAGAATCTTTAAACTTAATACATTCCATGGACCTAGTTTCGAGAACAACGATTACTCTCGAAATCTACATATAAATCAGATAAATATAAGTTCCGTGATTTTTTTCCCGCTGAGATTAAGACTAGCGCTCTCTCTTCTCAATAAAATGTTCGCACACACAAAACAGAGGAGAATGTCAACCAAATGTGTGAATGCGGCACGAGCGGCGAGCGCATGTATTTAACAATCTCGATGTTTCGCACAGTCTTGATGCCGGAATGTCGGACATATCTCTATATGTGATATTAGTTTTCAATTTACTTTAATTTAGTAGATACGTGAATATGGAACATGGATAAACACGGATGGGTCCTTAAGCAGTTCTGGTGTGGTCGGTGATTTTTACAATAACCGAAACTATCAAGTCTCATTTAAATTAAAAGCACCTGCACCCGTCTTTAAAGCTGAACTCATAGCAATACAGAGGCATGCGAACATATCGAAGAGAGGCACAAACTAGGCCTATTTGTTATTGCGTCGGACAGCATGGACGCCATCATGGCCCTACAAAACACCAATATTTTGGCAAACACCCCATTAATAACCCTTATGTGTAGGCAAACCATGCACTAACTACACTTAAACAAATTCAGGATCACAATAATGTGATAAATGTCAGATTCGATGTCAAGAAGGGATCCTAGGGCGGCACTACTTTTCAATAGTTCCAACAATTAAAAAAACTCCATGGTATTTCAAAATAGATGTCGACCTACTAAGACCAGTAATCAGTACGTTCAGCCGTATAATTTGCGAACCATCATTCGCTGAGGGAATACCTCAATCGTATACATGTTCAAGTCCCCTATGTCTTAATTGTGGTCATGCCCTGCCTACAGACAACGAAACGCTTTGTTTTTCTTTTTTAATAATTCAGTCATTCAGTCATGCGAACATGAGATGTTGTGAATTAAAATGAGTTGTCACCAAAAATGAGCTGATGTTGCCGTTATATTTTGGCTAGAAAAGATGCAGAAAATAAAATAAAATTATGGGACTCTACTGTAGCGATCAATTTCCAAATGATAATGATAATATTACTAGATAGCTATCGATAAATATTTAGAAATTCTCAAATCAATATTTTAAGATGTCAGAATTTTACATTTACTCTACAGATGTCCTCAAACTACTTCGGAAGAATACATTATTCATTTTATTGGGTAGCTTATCGATAAATAATTAGAAATTCCCACCTCAATTATTTTATTATGTTTCGTCATAAAATATTTTAAATTTCAAATCGTACAAAATCGACTCAACTGTAGAGCAAACACTCTATTGAACATGGTGAAGAGATATTCAAATAAAAAAATATAAAAAGATTTTTTTACATTTTACAAAAAAAAAATTATATACAAGATAATTTAATTAAAATTCAAAATTATATCTAAAATATTACTAAGGGAAAAAATTGGATTTGTCAAACAAGTCATAGTACATAAAAAGAATATATCTATAGTAGAAGGGTATAGTCATTTGGTCATTAATTATAAGTTTTTGCATAATGCAAAGCAAGTCTTCTTAAATCCTGTAAAAGATACAAAAAAGGATGAGTTGTATGCAGGAGTTTAGAGTTAGAAGGAATAACTTGATTTGAAGTACGATTGAACAATGACAGATTTAATTTATTATATATTTATGGTGGTGGTTTTAGTAATATAATATGATGTAGACACAGAATCTATACTCAAATAAGGATTTTAGAGAACATCCAAGAATTTCTATTTTTGAAACGCCCAAAATACGAATGCGGTAAACAAACCATGGGCAAGTATTTTTGTGGTTTGTATTAACCAAGGGCAGTAAAGTAGGAGAATAAAATATAGCAGTAGAAGAAGTGCGGAAGTATTAATGATTTGACCAGTCTAGTAGCACAAGGCATTAGGTGTTCATGTAGCCAGAGACGCCGTAAGACACCAAGTACTTTTAACACAATAGAATATGCGTGGACATTCCTGGTGACATTCAAGAGGTTGAACATAAGGAGAAAAAGAAGGAAGGAAACAAGGGAGAAACAAGTAGAGCGACGATAGGAGGGGAACAGAGGACGCATTTGGTTTTGGAACAGTTAAGTACCAGGTGGTGGTTTCGTTCGCAGCATTTGGAAACTGCTATTAAGCACTGAGATCGAAAAATAAAATTAACTTTGATATGTTATAAACCTGGAAGCACAGCGCCGAGCTAAAAAGTTAAAATCAGTTTTTTTCACAAATTTCGATTGCTGTGTTATGGACGATGAAACTTATGTATTGTCAAGATTCTCCCAATTGGCAGGTCAGGAGTATTATACCGCAAAAGAACGAGGAAAAGTCGAGAAACAATTTAGAACAATTTGGTTCCTCAAAAAGTTTCTCGTGTGGGAGTTAGTCATCAAACCATTTTAAACCATCTGCAGAAGGCTGGATACAAAAAAAGCTTGATGTTTGGGTTCCGCATGATTTGACGCAAAAAAACCTTCTGGACCGAATCAACGCCTGCGATATGCTGCTGAAACGGAACGAACTCGA
>JANSTU010023028.1:0-13192 GCA_027564075.1 Bolitophila hybrida
ATGTCAAAACAACATTTTTTCTAGTGAAAATGTCAAAACAACATTTTTTCTAGTGAAAATGTCAAAACAACATTTTTCATAGAGAAAATGTCAAAACAACATTTTTTCTAGTAAAACTGTCAAAACAACATTTTTTCTAGTGAAAATGTCAAAACAACATTTTTTCTAGTGAAAATGTCAAATAAACATTTCTTCTAGTAAAAATGTCAAAAAAACCTTTTTTCTAGTAAAAAAAAGATTTTTGTTTACATTATTGTCAAAAAAAAAAAATACCTTTGGATAAAAAAGACAATTTTTATAGTTTTTTTTAGAGTTTAGGGAAGTAGTAATTTATACGTGATTTGCAATCTGCATGAAATAGCATTGCACATTATAATTGAACACAATCAAGTCTCTCACCGATATTTACTGACCGTCGACGCCTACTTCGAAAATTATCGCATATTTTCATTATTAATACACATAATTTTATTTATTGTCAGAAATGCAATACCTAAATAATACTTGTAATACGATGCCCAAGTAATATTTAACAAATATTTCGGATTTTAACAGACCCATGGACCAAAATGAATATGATTATACTTTATATTGTACATCGTTACGAAAACCAATCAACTCGCCAATCAATAAATTAATGAATTTATTCCACATATTTCTGGGTTTGAAATAAATATATATGCCATGCGTATTGAATATCACTTTATAATGTTTCAATTACCCACACTCAGGCATTCTCGTACTATGTTTCATGCATATTGCTCGTATATTCGTCACACAGACACCAAGATGCCATTCAGCAAGACAGCTCGCGTGTCATTGCGTGGGCGCACAAATCGATACGAAATTAGCGTGTATTTTCTGTATGCATTTTCGAAAATTGATATAAAATAAAGACATAAAATTAATTGAAATTGTTATATATATAATATATATAAATAAAGTGTACTCTCCATGAAACAATGTTTGCGCGCGGACGGACCGCCAGACGCGAAATCGTCGCGCCGGTGCGTGGGAAGCAGGTGTTCGATTTGAGCGTAAGCGTATGTATGCATTTGAGCCCACATTTTATGTATGCTGTATCACAAGTATGCCATATTACATGGTGAAGTGTATAAGTTTATTTTTAATTAGAATATTTGTGCGGTAAAAATAATATTTGATATTTGTTTTCTGAGAGCCCAAGTGGCCGTTTTTGGAGACCTAAGTAATTGTTTATAAATCACAGTCATTCTCGATGATGGATAGACATATTCGGAAGTGTTTGTTTGGATAGATGTGCACTGTACAGGTGAAGGTGTTATTTGCAGATCATATTTATGATTAGAATTGTAAATGATGATGTTGAAGAATTACTATATATTGCCTGCACTCAAATTTAAAATGGCAATAATCTCAACTGCGGTTCGTCGCTTTTAACTCTTTCGTTTTGTACGTAATAATATATACTCAATTAAGTGTGCTGAATTCAAACAATACACAGTAATGATAAAATGTATTTTATAAATTATAAAATTTACTAAATATGTCGCCTAAGCATAGTTAACCGTTTTGTCTCGCTGTAATAACATACGGACATATAACACAACCTGTGCGTCTGCGTTGTCTCTTCGCTTGAATTCAGCACAATCATAAACGAGTTTCCGTCAAACGATTTTATTGCATTTTCTTTGCAGCTTATTATTATAAATAAATGTGTGTATAATGATGTCCGTGTGGTGGCCTGCGCCTCCAACTCCGCTCTTGTGCAAGTGATTCTGTCTGAATCTGAGTTTATGTGTGTGTTCGCATGGTGTGAGTGTATATGTGCTTATACTCTTAACGGACGTGGGCAATTACACTATTAGGCGGGGATATCGCTTGTAAATGAAAAACTGTACATTATTATATGTATTCCTCGCCGGTATGAGTTTGCAGATTTCTCAGCAATATAAAGTATTTGCGAGTTATGTATGCAACTGTAGAGTTGTATATAATATATTATGCAATATATATTTAAGTACACAGTACATAACTTGCTATCTGTCACCAGGTAAATCAATCAAATTTGAGTGTTTATAAAGCCACGAATGAATTGGAACATCTGGCATAGTAACTGGTGCCAATCTGGAATAAAACTCCGGCAGCAATTTATCAAACAAAGCTCGACTTCTGCGTGTGCCTGGGGAGTATTTCTCCAGATATAACCAAAATCTCTTCCATGTATCCAGCATATATTGGCCCTTTACTTACATTTCGAAATGTGCCTGCTTTCTGTTGTAGTCCCTGTATGAATCCCGGCTTCCGATTCTTTTTGTTATGTTAACCCTATGATATGCTGTTCATTTTGATTTAAGTACGATCAAGTTTCACAAAATTAGCATAAATTCATACAAATATGAGAACGGAAGATCGCTGCCCTCTTTACGGGTCTATTTTGCATATTTATGGATTCGAACACAAAAATACTACATTCAATCCATTATATACATTATATAAAAAACATTAATGTATTACGCATCAAATGTTTATATACAAATATTCATTTCAAATACTATTTCAATTGTATGCATCTATAAAGGTTCAATCGATACTAATGTTACGCGCACGTGCATGCTGCCAACACATATCATGAAATCTGCAATAAAATTTATGTATTTAAAGACCTTTCTTAAGATACCATGCAAACAAACACACACAGACGCAACGTCAGCTATAATTCCTGTGCGCTTGCGCGCTCAATTTAAAGATTTAAAATCCTGCGCATGTGCCAACGAGTAAACCCATCAGCTGCTTTGATAATATATATAATAAATACATTTTTTTCTCAATTTAAGACGTTTTTATTCTTCACTCTGCTGATGCTTTATACAAATAACAAATTCCCTGGCGCTGTGCTGACACGGAACACGAGCGCAAGACACAAAAAAAGGTACCCCTGGTGAATAACAATAGCGCACCCGCGTGTATCAACAATAGGACATTTGTGTAAATAGAATCGGTGACATATACGCATATACTCAAACACACAGGAGGGGCCATAATACGTAACGATGTGTCAGCTCCGTAGTAGGTCCTTGTTAACCGTTTTGTTGAGCCTACATTGTAAATTGGAATTGCGATTTATGACCAAATTGGACATTGCCATTTGGCGCATTGCGTATTCATTGTTGATTACATAATGTACTCGAAATTAGATAATAATCATATACAAATGTATTGTATTATTTTTTATTAATTATTTATTAAGATTATTGTGCGCAAAAGCACAGGAATTATAGCTAAATTCCAGAGTTAACATATGTGCAAATGTAACAAGGATACATACCACCAATTACACCAGCTCGTCCAGGAATTCTTCTCATTAAAGAAATCTGGGTTGAGTGTCTCTTCAATGATACCCAAGTCAATAGAGGATTCTCGTGCACGAAGCCTATTAAAAGCGAATGTAGCTTTTTCGAGACAGGACTTTAAAGGAAATATAACAAAATACAGTTACCTGATAGTGTGGCTATGGCAACAAGAAGATACGTATGTTTAGAGAAAAAGATGGCAAAAAATTCAGACCTTGCAGCTAATTTAAAACAGTTCGTTGCAAAAGGCTCCTTTAGAAAACTCGATTCGTTTGAACTTAAAGCAGTCGCTACTCGTACATGGATACTTCCAATGTTTGCCGTCATCAGCCCGAAGAAGCCCGATAAAGTCTCTTTAAGCTCCGTTTTGTTGACGGGACCCGATCAACTGTTACCGCTTCCCGATGTGGGTGTTGTCATAGAAAGGTTGACATCTGTGCCGATATTTGAGAGATGTTTCACCAAGTCCATGTGCGGAAGGAAGACTGACGCTCACAAAGATTTCTATGTCGTGAAATTCCTGAACATTCCTTCGGAGCTACATGTTCACCAAAAAACAGTACCTGAGATCGAATATGTATACCCCGATTGTGCGAAAGTCGTTTGGCAGAATGAGTAATTTGGCCGAATAAGTCGAGAGGCGATAATATGAAATCATTATGTTGATGATCTCTTGGACAGCGTTGATACTTAAGCAAAATCCATACTACTCGCAAAGAAGTGGCTAAATGTGGCTTAGAAACTTTATCTCAAAGTCTAAGTCCGTTTTAGACGCAATTGGGGTAGACTGCTAAAAAACTCGGAAAGGACCTCAACATATGTCTCGCATCGAATGCCGACAAATTTGACAGTCGGCCGACGAAAAGTGAAGTTTTTCGAACTTTAATGTCAGTGTTCGATCCCTTGGATTTCTTGACTTTTACTTGGTCCTCGTAAAAATTCTGCTATTAAATATCTGAAGAACTTGGATCGATTGGAACGTGAAGTTATCTCCGAATGTTCACACAAAATGGCAGACATGGATTAACAAACTTTCCATGGTAAAGGGTCGCGTTCCAAGATGTAAAACCGACCAAATTGTTCCCGACGAAAACACAATTGTTCAACTACGCACATTAGTCAAGCGAAAACGCGCAGAACACTCTTAATGTGCACTCGACCGAGCGAAGACCAAATTTGCATGACAGAAACCAATCTCCCATTGCATACCCTGCCTGATGGAATTGTAAACTGCTGTAAGCCATACACTTTCCGCACGTGCTGGCTGTCGAAATTCTTGTGGTAAAACTAAAAAAACGATAATTAGTTGGATCAGATCGGATCATCGAAAATATCGACAGTTTGTGGCATTCCGTATAGGCGCAATCCTAGAGTCGACTGTTCTAAGTAATGTAGCCGAAGACGCCACGAAATGGAATAAGGAACCAGACTTTTAATCAACTGGTTTGCTGGCCCTGAATTTCTCATGCTACTTGGCCTAACGACGAAGGAAACACCTACAGTGCTCCATTTGATGATGTACGCCCCTGACACCCCAATGTTCATTACCGGACGCGGACACAACCTGGGCTAATTGGAAACGACTCGTGTGATTCGTATCATTTATCATTGATTATCGAAAATTTAAAATCGCTATATTTCATTTGACTCATCTGAGCGGCGGAGTATATGACAGCGGAGACTCTTTAATTTCTCCAGACCCAGCTCGAGTGCTATCATGGAGAAATTTTTTCACTGCAAAAGCCAGAAGCTGTTGAAAGGACCAGCTACATTTTAAAAAGCTCACCATGTGTCAAAGGTGTGCACAGAATACGAGACATAGTCGCATCGGAGTGTGCAGTTCAAAAGAGGCCTATTTTATAACGAAACTCATCATCGACTCCTACCACCGAAAGTTCGACCACTGCAACCATGAAACGATCATCAACGAGGTCCGACAAAATTACGCTATCTCCAGTATCAGAGTTGGGCTGAAAATCGTAATTTCATCCTGCAAGCTCTGTAAAAACCTTAAAGCAGTTCCTCAGAAACTAGAAATGCCAGTCCTTCCAATCGGTAGGTCAAACAACGTACTTCGCAAAATGCTGAAAAAATTAAAAATCGAATTTGTAAACGCCAACACAAAATGGGTTTTCAATCCACCAGCGCATATGAGGGGAAGTTTGGAGCGTCTTGTGGGGTGCGTGAAGAAAGTTCAAACACGATTATTACCAAATGACGTTTCATCAGCTATCGAGCCTATTTATGAAGAACTCAGCAAGAAAGACCTTTACGCAAAATAATAATGAAGTTAATTTGGAAAATCTCTCCAAAAATGCTTACTGCCGTTTCGAAAATAGTCTAGATTGCTACATTTTTTTTTTTGCATAGTATGGATTTAAAACTTTGGCCGAAACAGCCACGAGTACACCCGAACTGATGATGAAAATCGCATACTCAGAGCTGGAAAAAAGTTGACACTGGGACTCGAGAAGCAAGAATTCACCACAGTCAAGAGCAAAATAAGTTGTGCACATTTTACAAAAAAAAAAGGCATTTTTGTTAAACTCCGCCAAAACTTCATTTTTTTTCGATCAAGCACGATCTATACTCAACTAATAACAGAATAGCTTTGGCTTTTTAATTTATTACAATATTACAAGCATCCATTAATATAAAAAAAGAATTATATTAATAAAAACTAAATCTGTTTTTATTTTTTTAAATTAAACATTATTAAGAACTACAAAAAAATTAAATTGTGTATAAAAATTAATCATGCAAAAATTCATGTGAAAAACCGTCCGGCTCCGTACAAACATTAATATTTTAAAAATATTTATTCATCCTAATTTATATTAAATGTTATATAGAAAACTTACAGACTATATATACCCCCTTTGAGCCCACAAGAGAGCCTTGAGAGTCCTGTTTTACGAAACAAATGTTCACGTGGTTTGGGATTGGAAGTCGACCATCATTGATTCGCAACTTCTGGGTCCAGCAAGTAGACACTTGACAAATAGATTTAAAAAACTATTTCAAAATAAAAAAATATTTCTGAAAAAATCTATTTTAAAATAAAATATTTTTTTCGGAAATATCTATAATATAATAAAATAAAATATATTTATAAGACTTAAAACCATTTAAAATAGTTTATTAGACAAATATTGTATCTTGAGAATCGGATAGTTTATCTTCAAGATAGTTTATTTTGATATAATCCACAAATATTACAAGCATACATTAAACTTTTTAAAATATTTTTATGTTAAAACAAGACAATATTTAAGAAAACTAAATCTTTAATCATTTTTATAACATTATACATTAAATGAGTATCAAAAAATATTGAAATTATGTTAAAAAAGATCTTTTACATGCAAAATTGAAAATATTCATATAAAGAACAAAAAAAAACGAATAAGACCCAAAATTAACAGAAACCCGTTTTTCGGGTTGTACTCGTATATTGGCGTATTTTCACTTTTATTTTAAAATAAAATATTCGATTCTCAAGGTAAGCTATCATGAGGATAGCCTATTCGTCAAATAAACTATCTTGAAAATAAATTATCTTGAAGAGAAACTATTCGTCAAATAGAAATTTCCAAATAATGTTTTGCAATATAATATTTTCATCTATTTTCAACATCAACTATTTTAAAATATTTTGATTGAAAAAAGAGTATTGTAAAATAAAATATATTCTATTTTCCTGTGTCTGCCAGCGAGTGTCTTCTTGGTTGGGGTAATCGCTCTATCCAATCGGGCGCTAAGGTTTCTGGATGAATCATACTACAGGTTAGTAGTATCGATCTAAACTTTCTCTATATCTTCCATTTTGAACCTAACACTCTTGTTTTGCCCTATCCTATTCGCAGAAATAGGAAGATACTGTTTAGTTGTCTTTATTCATAGCTTTCATAGAGCGTGCAGTGCGTTATTAACCCATTTCTATAATAATAATAATATCTGTCTGTGTTGTCGTCGTCAAACGGCCTAGCGCCAGAATTTTGATTTGTAGTTCAAATTTGGTAATCATATGACAAACATTAAAAATATGTCCGACATTCCGTCATAAAGACACTTCACAGAACAATTATTTCGATAAATACGGGGTTTTTAATCGGATTCTCGATATCATAACATATATAATAGTTTTTCGGATATGCCCGTTTAGGAGAGTATTACAAACTCGGACACTTGAAGTACGTTCACCTGGACAACATTCATGCAATATTGTGTGCAGGCATAAAACCGAAACATACAAACATGCAGTTTTATAGTCTGATCTTCTATCCAGGTTGCCCAGCAAATTCACTTAACAAAAGTCTTGCCATTTTGTCATTATATTTGTTATGATTTATTGTAAGAATTTATATAAAGTAACCAATTTGTGAAGTCGCACAATAACCTCTAGCCGAAGTTCGTTTGGCAATCTGATTATTTTCGGGCTGGTGTCGTTGTACGCCACTTCAAATCGCTCCTCACCTCAAATGAATCGGCTTACCAGTCACCACAATATCTCCACTCCCCGTTTCCTTTAAGTACCATATGGGGCGGTGGTTCCGGTGGTAATCTTCGTGGCCTAGAGTAGACTGGAGGTCTCAATGTGGTGAAAGACGTTGGTTTTCATAGTTCCGAATTCGGTGTTGATGCTTGTTATGTCTACGAAGTCGTTCGATATGCATAACCAATATTTGTAGTTCGGTCAATAAGTTTGTTTTGTTTGATATCTACGAGGAGGCCATAATGACTTAAGAAATCTGCCCAATGTCCATTCGTATGCCCGACGAAGTCCAAGATTGAGCGGTAAGCGTTTTTCCCCAAACGTATTGATTCTTTTGTTCCATTAGCTGCGAATATACGAATTAAATGTGGGGGCCTGTCCTTTCATTTGAAGTAGGTGGAATTGTCGCCACTGCTCTGTTGAATATCCCAACTAGCAATTTTATTAGAATACCGATATTTCTGCAGAAAAATAAAACAAGACAGACTTATATTGACAGCTATTAAGAGCAAGTGAAACAAAAATTCTGTTTTCGTATCTAGCATCCCGTTTTGTTTTATCGTTTGCGAATAATTTTTGATTGATAATGTTATGCAATTTATACCCTTTAAAAATAATAATTATTTTAGGTTTTTTTTTTTTTTTTTGGTATTTTAACATTATTTATTATATTATTTTATTATAATTAATACCATCAAAATATAGGCAATATCGCTAGTTTTAACTAAATATTACTTATGAAAGTAATTAATCTGCGTACCAGACGTAAGGGATCCAATTTTGTAACGTAATTATATTTACCAAATAGGTGAATGGTCAAATATTGACGTCGTATTGACGTGAATTTCCATTTTTGATAAATATAAAGTACAAATGTGTACAATTGTAGTTATTTGTTTTCTCATTCCCAAAATGTGTAAACTGAATACGTGATAAGTTTATGTTTTACGTCTTGTTTACGTAAAATCTTTACTAAGTTAGTCAACAACAGTTGCTCATTGGGTAAATAGTTTACTTTTTACTTCACTGGTATTTCTTTTACGTAAAAAGATTACAAAGTTAGTCCATTACGTTTTTATTTTGCTTCTTTATTTTTGACATAATTTATAGATTCTTTAACTTAATAGTAAATATTTCACGTCGAAATGACGTAAACTAAAAACATATACTTGAAATCAATCAGAAGCTGGCGACAAGCGATTTAGTTTTTTGTCATATGAAAATTGCATAGTTCCTTACACTTTGTTGCAGAGGTTCCAAACTTAAAGAGATACCAACAGAACTCGTGATGAGGATAATCGCGAGCCGGTGTGAAACTGCGACGTGTAGAAGGGCTTCGGTGACTTGAACGAGATCGATCGAAACGCCTTTGTAGTTTTTCAATCGTCTCTGTTAGTTGATCGATTTGTCTTTCGAATGCTGTTAAATCGGGCTGTTGATGTCCTAGTGATTGCACTCCAGTGTACAATATTATTTGCCAGTGCGGCTAATGTTGTGAGAACAACGTCGTTCGTTGAAAGAATAGCTGGCTTGGGAGTGATTGCAGCCACAAAGTTTTTAAGAACTCGTCTGTTATTCTAGTTCCACCTAAACGCTTCATTTCGTTTTCAGATAAAATTTTCCGAATTTTACATTGGCTTAGTACGGCTACTGGAAAATTTTCCGAATTTTACATTGGATTTAGTACGGCTTCACTTACTTGGCACAAAACTTTGCTCTCGAACTTTGAAACGTCTGTTCTTACGTGAGCGATTGAAAACTATGCTTCAATCTAGGTGAACTAAACTTGTGGTCTGTCGGACCAGAATGGTGGAACTTTGAAACTCACTTACTGAATTTTTTCTGACTTTTTGACATTAGATGGTCCTGGTGGGATTCCAGATTCGGAATATGTATCCTTGTTGTCTCTCATGATATGTCGAGAAGATTTAGAACGTAAAATACGTAACCGTATGTAATTTTTGGTGGTTTTCAGTGAAATGTTCTTTTCGATGGTTTCGTTCCAATGAGTGTGTCCTTGCTGGCTTTGCTTTGACTTTGATTAGACTAACTAAGCTCACGTTTGGATACTGCGGCTTTCTTTCCGGGTTTTGAAAGCACTTGAATGCTGTTGGTCGACTTGTCGTGTTGGAATAATGTCTGCACAGTGCTCTGACCTATTTTCAGTATTGCCGCAATAGCCCGTGTCGAGGACCGCTGGCCGAGTGTGCAATAATTAATTTCCGAATTTCGACGCTTATCGGCTTGCCTTGTGGCATGTCTGCTGTTATCATGACCAGTACAAACTCTGAAAACCTTAATGACCATTCGACTACTTCAAAAATCAATGGTACGTTGATAAATGCCTTAAAAAAACAAACAAATAATATGAAAAACTATACTAGACTTGTGTTTAATACATTGTCGGGCGACCTGGATAGAAGATCAGGCTATACAACTGCATCATTAGAATATTTGTATGTTTGGGTTTATCACCTTCACACAATATTGCATGAATGTAATCCAGGTGAACGTACTTCAAGTGTCCGTGGAAGTACATCATCATCATAATGTTTCCTTTTTTGTTGCAGGAAAAGAAGATATCGATATGATAACAGACTCCATTTTGGTATATTTTCTTTTGTTTGGAATATATATTTTTACATGAGCCTGAATTTAACGCAGTAAAATATTACATTAATTACACCTTATGTGAACTCAAAGTCTTTAATATAATCTCCGCGGATTTGCTGAAGCGTTAAATAAACGTAATCGTATTTATTATCATACGAGTATTTTAACGATAAAATATGATTTTGCTAGCATTTGTCTAGGTCTACGGTAATATTCTGCAATATTAAATAATATCTATCTCCATTACTCTCCAATGTCAAATCGGTTTGCTTTTTCAACACCTTATAACTATATAATATTTAACAACAACAAAAAAATATATACGCGTTACTTTTATATCCTCCACATCAATTTCCGTTATAAAACTCACTCATCCATCCGTTCCGTCTGAAAAGCAAATCTCTTTTTTCATTATCGTATTTTATATTCTATGTTATAATGAAACGAGCAACTTGTATTTATATAGGTAGAGGTACTTGTATAATGTATATATGTATATATTATATGGCGCTCATATAGAGCTCGCTACGATCAGCAAAAAAAAATCGGTAATCTGTCTTTACAAAGTTCCGATGCCCTTCGTAACGAATTTTCCTTAATACGAAGACGGGTATTCTCGAAGAGTAACTACTTTGAATAACAAAAGGTGGCGTAGTATAACTTGTATTATATATATATGTATATGTATGTATATACCCAAGAGAGCATGCGCGTATGATATTTGAAAGAAAGTGACGCAAAGAATTGCGTATAATGTGGGGTAGATTACAAAGAAGAAGATCGTTCATTGTGCCGTGTGGCAGGGGTGACTTAAGGGTGACTATATATATATATATATATGGAAGACAGCATCAAAATGTGTACGGCTGTGCGGCCTTGCATCTGTATAAATACATTGGATGTAGTGACGCGTTTGGAATGATTGCACAGATGCGCGAAACTCAAGGTTCTTGTGAAATTATTATAAAAAATCGTTTTCATAAAAAGCAATGATCATCAATCATGCATGTTTCTGATGTGTGCACATAAGCTCGCCTCCAAAATACCGTTGCCATATTTATTTATATATAATGCGTTTAAATCTGCGCGCCCCACGACTGCTTTCCATTCAACAACAATCAACAATGAGCCGGCACGCGATTTAGCGCACACAGTCCCGTTTTGCTACCTTTTAACGCGCGCGCATGCAATCATCCACCTGTATCCAAAAAGCGAATGGCACGCATTTAAATAAAAGTCGAGACTCTGAAAACAGCTCGTGCGCATACTCAAGACGCCGGCCTCGGCCGCGCAGACCCACAAAACGATTCGAAATAGGCTGCGCACGCGCAAACACGCGATCCACTCTATTCGCGCTCAAAGTTAATTCATATAAAAATGTATATAAGACAAATGAAATGATAAATATTTTTTTCAAATGCAGATACAGTTTTTTTGGTTTTCTTTTATTTAGTTGCACACGTTTAATTTAATGACTGACTGCGGGTGCCCATACGCAGAAACACAACAAATATTAAAACGTCGAAAACGCCTCGGCTAAACGTTGGCACAAGTGTATTATTAAATAGAGATTACATTTGGCCGAAACCTTGCCGCACGGACTCCTCCATCGTCGTCGTTGTTGTTTTCTCGGACGCGCACATATCAATTATATAATTTTCTTTTATTTTTGACCATTCGAATCGAGCGTTTAGCAATCGTTTTGTGTTTTTTTTGTTGAGATGTACATTTAATATTGGATTGTGGACTGCGGACGATAAATGTTGTGGGTTCGCGTGCTGTGGTTCTGTTAAAATATTTTTTTAGAGTTAGCTGCATTACGGCTTTGAAATACTTATTATGTCGAATGTTTGTTTGCTATATAATTAAACGAATCTATGTGGAATTGTGGATGCCAGCATAAATGCAGACTTTCAGATTGAACTGTTGGTGTTTTATTTGGTAAACTGGATTCAATTTAATGCTTGCCCAATGTTTATATAAAATAATCTAATGTACAAAAAAAAATATTTTTTAAACAAATGCAGAAGACTCAACATTGTCACCGCTGATTAACCAAATAAATGTTTCTTTACGAGGTGAGAAATCATCGAAAGACCAAATGATTTTTTAGTATTAGTGAAAAGTAGTTTTTTTTATTATTATTATTAAACCTCTTCGCATTTAAGCCATAACTGATCTTGGTTCTTTTGAGCCAATGTTTATTGTTGCTCAATGAAGGCTGTGATGCTCTTGAGATTTGATTCGTAAAAGTCACGTAAATTGTTGTCTGTTACTTTGGAGAATTGGGCAAGGGCAGAAGTAGTGTTCCAGTATTCTGTTGTCCATTTTGCACATAAGCTCAAATTTGGTGGAGATTATTTTTAAAAGCATTTCCTAGCTAGTTTCTTGACAGTTTTAATAAGGAATGAGTTTTTAAGGGGGTTTGTCTTCCCCTGAGGAGAATGTGCACGTCAGTGTAAAAACTGGCTGAACGTATCTTTCCAAAGAAGCTGTCGATACGATTGTTGAATTTTATTATGCCTAACCCGGAAGAAAAATGGTTAATTACACGATATATTGACTATTTGTTTGATAATCCATGATAACCATGGTGATCAACTTTCGTATTTATGTGGTCGATTTACGAATACCCTGTTGGGAACCCTGCTTGCCGCAGGGATCTTTCGATATGGATCTGTACCCTCGCTAAGATAACCTTTGCCAGGGTATTGTAGACCACGGTCAGCAGACAAATACCCCTCCAGTTATA
>JANSTU010023039.1:0-13192 GCA_027564075.1 Bolitophila hybrida
CCAATTTTCGATGACTCTGGCGCACAAATCGGGCTGTATTTGATCGATGGCGTGGCGTATGTTGACTTTGAGGGCATAGGTGGTTTGCGGCTTGTTGGCATAGCACATAAATAATCATCTAATTAATCAATTATTCATTTAATCATAAACAAAATTCTAAATTTGTAATTTTTTTCAAAAAAAAAATTTAAAAAATCTGCCTTTACCCTCGGTAGTCACACTTCCTAGGAATAACACAGTTGTCACAAGGGGGTCAATGTAACCCCACCATGTTTAAATGATTGCCGCGATATCATTCCGAATGACTCAAAAAATTTAGGATATTATTTTGAACCTTTCAGAATGAGAGTATCATGGATTTTTTTTAAATAAATCTTACAACTGCCGCCAAAATCAACAAGGATTCAATTCCTTTGAAAAAACTATTTTTTAAATTACAAAAATCATAGCTCTGGCATTTTTTGATTTTTTTTCATAAAATTTAAGGGTAATACTTTTGAGATATCATAGTTTACGAAAAATTTGTTTTTTTCACTTTTCATAATTGCCACAGCGCTTTCACACGAATAAATTCCATTTGTTCCATGAATTTAAATTATGTATTCAGTAAATGGAATCAATTTGAACAGTAAAATCATCAATCAATTTTTAATGACGTAATTTTATAAAACATATGTTAAATTGTATGTTTTTATTTTATGATGTTCAAACATTTCATAAACTTTATATGATTCACTTACGATACGTGTTTATGTGCTATGCAAATATGTCTGCGGTTTTGCTGTTCTAAGAAAATTGTAAAAACGGTTAAACATTTTTTTATTTAACATTATTTCAATAGAACATATATGTTATATATATATTACTAATAATACATACTAAAAAAACTTTTCATACAAATCATTTAATTTGAACATAAAATAAACGTATCTACTATAAAAACATGATCTTATCAAAATGATATGGATACTATTTCAAAGAATTTTATTTTTATTGTCTACGATAAAATTTTTATCATATATCTGAATAGAATATTTGTAAATTTTTATTAAAATTACGGACAATATATCACAATCATATGTCTTCAATTCTTAACTATTACTTATAAATATATTTATTCACTTTATAAAAGTGGAACTCGTACAATATATAATATAAATCCATTTTTAATTTTACTAAAAGTTGGACAATGTTAGGATTTTAAGAGGGATTTCGTATCTTAATCACAATGTAAAGTGCAGTGACTGTGGCAGTGTTTATTCTCGTTGGACCCATTCGGTTCATGATCGCTACCGTGGCTGTGCTCGTGTCCGGCTGAAAAAGAGAGAACATTATATTACATTTTAAATTGTTTGGTTTTTTAAATTTTTTTAATTAAAAACAATGTATGTACAATAATGGAATGTAATTAATAATAATGTAGTGTAATTAAATAATTCAAATATTATTGTTGTTTTTTTTATATGTAAATTATTTAAAACCAATACTTAAATCTGTTTTTTTAATTTTACTGTCAAATTAATATTGTTACTGGTTTGGAAAGAGGTTTGGCAAACAAACTTGACTTAAGGGCAAGGTAGGGTATTTTCAGTGAAAAAAGGCATATTTTTATACAAGAAAAAAATAAGTGATTGGCAGAGAATCTCCGGAGGGAGATTGGGAGATTTTTTTCCTCAATTTTAAATTTTTGGCGTCTCTATTTCCAAAAACGAATAAGCGAATAGCGTTACCTGATTAATTATATGAAGAAGCACTGTGCAAAATTTCAGAAGGATCAGTACATCGATTCTGTCCGACTTATCAATATCGCTAAGCCCTAAATCCACGCTGTGGCGTAACGTGTAAGCAACAATAATTCTGTCATTAGTACTTTCATGCGTTGGTTTTGCCGCATGGTCAACGCTACATACGGTAAAATGTATTTTGGAGTTCTTTAAATTAAAAAAACGTGTTTTTCCATTTAATTATGAGTGAATCTTTATTTAAAATGTACATCTTAATTTCTGAAACAAAACAAGTTAGATGTTTATATTTAAAATTGAAAGTCTTATAATGAGTTTATGAGAACCATTTTAAAAAATATTAAATAAAATGGAACCAAAATTAAATTATTGCGTTCCTCACTGTTATATACCTATATTTTGTATATTATTATGTGAATGGTAAAAAAAAGAAATTTGGGTGCCAAATAGATTAGATTTGTGTGTATGGAGTAACGTTCTATGTAAGAATGGACGCACGCAGGTCACAGATCGGACCCCTTGTGCTCATAGGTGACCCATGTGTGAATTACAAAATTAATAAATGGGTGCAAAAAATGGCAACTTTTTTTAAAGAAATGAGCTCTTTGAAATAATTATCTCTTCGTATGGTCTTGGAGTTAATTATTGAATCAAATGCGATCATCATCATAATAAATTATTATATCGTCATTATTTGATTAATTTTTTATATATTTTTGTGGGGCTAAATTACATTTTTTATATGCAATATTGTTTTTAATATAGTATTTATTACAATGATTGTTTTTTCAATCTTCATGTTTTTTTGCATTCACATTATATTATACGTTTTATTATTTGTTATCAAACATAAACATAAAATAAAAGTGGTTGACTTGACAGCTGTATGTCGATTCTTATAAGATTCTAACAAAACAAACGTCAACATATATAATATAGATTCGTTGAATATATTTTACCGCGCGTTGCTTTTCAATATATATCATCAATTAAATGCGTTCCTTAGCGATATTTCGTAAAAATTTATACTTTTCCACTACATTCTGCACATTTTACTAGAGCAGCAATTGATGAGTTTTGGGTGTTTTACTTTATTTTCGAGTTGTCGGCCACGAAAAAACACCCTATATAGTAAAACCCAAATAAAAAAATAAAGTAAGTAAATTATATCTAAGTCCTATAGAGAATAATCCTATAATAAGTAGGCGTTAAAAAAAGTTATTATAAAGCAAGGCAAAATAATCAACCGTAAAATAAATAAAACGGTCAGTGTAAAAATAAAAGTGAAGTGTATGTCAGTAAAAGTAAACTGAATTCCGCGTAGAGAATAGAGAAGACGCAGAAAAGTGAGCTTTTGAAATGTCCTTAGAAGAAAGAAAGCAGATTTACGCAGTTAATTTATAAGTCCTTACGAAACAAACCATAGCAGAGTGGGTTGCATAGAGATATCTCAAAAGCATGCACATTTGCCCTGCAAATTTGTTAGAGTCACGTCACAATGACAATGCGAACAATAATTATGCAATAACGAAACGAAGCAACCTGAGTATGCCACAACTTCAGTGAAAAAAATGCGAAAATTGTATGACCGCTATAATCGTTGTATCGCCCTCGAAGGCAACTACGTTGAATAACAAATTCGAGTTTTGATTATCCTACGGACTTATTCAATGACCTGTTATTAACAATGTCGCTTTCGCCAATTCAGCTTCTATACGATATAATTTCGTCCAAAATGCAAAATATCCATGAATTCGAAGTGTTTTATAATATACCAAAACGCCACTCCGTAGCAATTATAAATTTTCAAAATTATTTTATCAATAAAAAAGTGAAATTATTAATAATTTGAATTTCTTATTTAATTTTATTTATTTGATTCAATACTAAGCATTTTTTTATTTCATCAAGGAGGGTGGTGTTAGAAGTTAGTGTTTGCGCACTAAACATTTATATTTTTTATTTTGATTGCACAAAACATAGATCGAAGAAGGTCTACACCAAGTTATTACAAAAAAAAACTAAATAAATAAATAAAAAAATTAACATTTTTTTTTTGCTTTGCTTTGACCTCCTATAGCAATTTTTTTTATTTGAAAAGGTCGACAAAAGGTCTTTTTAACAAGCCCACATTAAAAAAAAACTTTAAACTACTTCAGTGATTATCTTGACAGTAACACCATAATCTTTTTCATGGAATGAGCCAAGTAATTCGTGTGTAAATAATAATCATATATATATATCTTTAAGGTGGATTTATTTATATTTTATTATTATATATGTACATTTTTCTTATAATAACTATAACTTATTCACTGTAGTAGAAATGTATTCTAATATTTATTATTTTTTTCTGTTGTGTTATAATATACTTATAAACTATACATGTATGTACATATATTTGCGTGTTTCAGTGATTTATAATTTTACAATAAATGTAATAATAATATTATCGCAATATTAAAAATAAACATACAAAGTTGAGTTTATTTTTTGTAAATTAGCCTGCATTTAAAAATGTAATTTTATTTTAAATGCAAAATATGCCAAATATAATGAATACATTACATATTTTGCTATCACGTATCAGAAAAACACACATTGTCCAGTTATGCATAATTTGCATATATTAGCATAACAATTGAATATTTACACAAATATTATGGCACGCGTATGCTTATTTAAAAATATATAAAATAACAGTACAACCGTACCTGGAAAAAGAATAATGTCATTGCTACACGTGTATTGCGTATTGTTTTGTAGATATTTAATTAGTCATCGTGTGGTTAATAATATTTTTTTAAAATGGAATGTACGTCTTTTAGTATACCGTATTATGGTAACCACACAGGGGAAATAAGATATTTATAACTTTATCATTTAAAAAAATATTATTTAAGTGTTTTTTTTTTAATGGTCAGTTCATTTACATGTTAAGTATGTGTGTTAGCTGCTTATACTGTAAGAATCACATCAGAATCTATTCCCAATAGCAACCAACTTAGACGGTTAGCGCCATGTGATTTATTTGTTCCTGAAATTGAAATAAATACTTAAGCAGTGATTTGACAACTGATGGCACTGTCGGTCTAGGATATGCACATCTCATTTGAGACGCTGTATTGAGACGATGTGAAAAGTGTATATATATATATATATATTTCATATTCGAAAAATATTTACACAATGAACAGTACGGGCCTCTCTCGTCTCTAAATTAGACAATCAGCATAAAGAGTGGTTATAAATAAATAAAAATTAAGTGTAACACATGATACTATTATATATAAAATCACAAGAAATCGCTGTTGAAATATTATAATCAACAATAAATAAATAAATTTATATTTTGTGTTATAAAAAAGGTATTGGGAAAATACCCGTATGTCATTGAAATTTTCATGAGAACCTTTTTTAACACTGATCTTTTAGATGAATTCGAATATATTAATTTAACGAACAAAAACATTGATTTTGATCATGCACATCAGCAAAAGAAATGTGATTTATAAAAACATTTTTATTTGCAAGCTACACACCTAAATTGCAAAAAACTGGCTTTTTTAATTTTGAACAGTCATGCATTTATACTTATTTTTTTCACCTTATAGGCCCATGTTTCGCAATCAAATTGCATTAATTTATTAATGAAAAAAAAACATTTTTGAAAAATCCAAAAAAAAAAAAAATAATGCAGTTATTAAAAAAAAAAGTATTCTATTCAGTTTTTAATTTTGTTTCCTTCAAATAAAAAAAGCCCCTTAAAAGGGTGTAAGGGTGTTGAGAGTAAAAAAAGGAAAATGATCAGTGTAAAAAATAGTGCATTCAAAACTCAATTCAATAAAATTATAGTTTACAGTTACATGCTCCATGTTTACTTCCATCACTCATAGA
The DNA here is from genome assembly GCA_027564075.1 of Bolitophila hybrida. Taxonomy (NCBI): domain Eukaryota; kingdom Metazoa; phylum Arthropoda; class Insecta; order Diptera; family Mycetophilidae; genus Bolitophila; species Bolitophila hybrida. Next base: position 5,640 of record JANSTU010023039.1, read on the forward strand.
ATAATTGAATTTCTTTGTGGGGCATAATACCAGTTTGCTGCTACTGCAGCCACAGACGGTAACGATTCATATCGTCATCGGTATGTTATAATTATACTAAGTGGTGAGCGGGTTTCGATAGTATTTATATTACAATAACAAAAGTACACACACAACCTGATGATATGAAACGTGCTCGCCAATACATATCTGAACATAAATGATCTATTGATTGTTATTTAACGCAAATAATATTTTTATTTAAGTAGTCTTAAAGATATAGCGACAGTTCTAACTAAAAATAAATATCTAAGAAGGCGTGTCTATCTGCGACCGATGTTTACGTAATATTTATTTCCAAATCGACAATAATTAAAATGTTAAATACGAAGTATAACTTACATTTTTGAGTAATTTAAGTAAAAGTAATTGAATTGCACAAATACTGCCGAATTACTTAATTTATTTCATTACATTTGTTAAAATGTATTACTATATACATTTTGAAAAGTTTAATTTGCTGTTTTGTGTTCCTATTGAAGATTCTGTGCGCATATTAATAAAATATTTCTATGTACCGAGATCTATATCTTAAAAAAAATAATTCTGGTTTAAAGTTATAAACAAATGAAACAGACTTGCATTTATTTTTTATCAGTTATAATTCCATTCTTTTTTTTTTGTATACATTTTTTGAGTGTTTGGAACGTTGGGTTCAGGGTTGCAGTACGCAGACCATATACGATTAGGTACCTTGGTACCGAGCCGTTATTACGTATTCGAACACGAGCTAGGTTTAGTATCTACACTTTATAGGAAATATTAGAAACAATATTATAATATTTACTCACTCAAAAACTGTAGCCCGAACATCAAGAAAAATCCAATGAGTATTGCAAGCAATTGCTTCAGTCCAGATGTGCCTTTCTGCAGGATCTCAAAAAATACAACGTACAATAGTGTACCTGTTGCAATGCCCTGCATTATAGCAGATGTCAGCGCCGTAGACGGAGATGCACTTCCAGAAACTAGAACTCCTATACCGATACCTAGCGGACTGACGATAGCAAACGTAAACACATAGGTGACAGCTAGCCATTTTCGCGTGTCCTGCACGATAAGTTCAACACCCACACAAAATGCAAGTACAAGCTTGTGAGTGGCCACTGCTCCAAACATATACCACACATTTCCGGCGGATGCTTCAAGGCCTACAGCAAGGCCCTCAAACAATTCGTGCACAGATAATGCTAGTATAACAAAAAGACCTCGAAGCGAGGACACAACTATATCTTCACCAGACTGGAGTTTCGGAAAATGACTATGGCCATGGTTATTATGCTGACCAGATGGTATTGGTGAGCTCATATCTGTGTTCGCTTGCACAACATCAACCTTTGACAAATATTTCTCGTTTTCAATGTCATCGTTTGAAATCAGATCAGCAACCGATAGACTACCATTTCGAATTTCACTGGTATTTTTACGATGCACAGCTAAGCTACTTTCTCGAACACTATGTCTTCGAGATAAAGGTACACTTCCAGTCCTGTTTGATGATTTGTTTTCGTGTGCATGCAAATATAAATGGACTAACTCTTCCACGAAATACATAGCAAAGAATCCGATGCACATTAGAAACTCGGCAAAGTGAAATCTCTTCTCTGGCAGATGGCTCTGCTTATGTAGAGTCTCAAGGTTTTCTTTTACCTCCGGCAAAAGGTGCAAAAAGGTAGTGCATAACAAAACACCACCACCGAACGAAAGCAATAATGATATCGAGACACCGGCTCGTGTGTCCGTTCTGTGCATATCTGTCCATTTGAACCAGTTAGCTAACTTGAATGGTATCAAACCACAAAACATTGATGAGAAAAACAGGACCACCATCGCAGTACACTTTGCAACAATGACCTCGCTGTTCCTTACATCATCAACTTCCTCACGATTGCCAACAAAAATATCACTTAACACGTCCATCATTCGATGTAACAATTCAAAACACTTTCACACAATTCTCACTTTTACTTTTTAAGAATATAAACTTCTTGTTCTTTATTGTCCAAAAGGTTTCACGCGCAACCACAAAAAAAACGAATGAGTTAGTATGTGTGTTTTATTATATATAAGTTTTTCTGAGACTAAGCATACACTTTTACCTGTGCGTGTTTCGCGATCGGAGGCCGACTTCGATATGCTATAATGAGATATTTTACAGACAACGCGAGCACACCTTTCACAAACGACTTATGAATACCGACGGCAAAACTACTTCTTACTCATTTGATAAATGTCTATACTGTATTGTATAATGTATTTGTATATATGTACTGTTTTCACGTGCAACGCACTTAAATATGTATATGTGTATTTGTATATGTACAATGTGTGAAGTGTGATGCTGATGTTGTTTATATTTCACTCATCTCTACATTTGGATTTGTTTATGTTTTATTATTTATTATTATTTCTTGCGGCTTCGTTGTTTAAAAGAGTATAATATCTTCGACAGTTTTGCTATCATACATGGTGACTCAAAGCTACCACAATATGCCAACTGGAAAATAATATAAAAAATAAATATAAATATAAAAAACTTGGATAAAAAAATCAAGAATAACTTTGAAAGTGACCCTGACATGAAGGATACGAAGTATATCCTTTATATTATTTATCATTATTAGCTCAATTCATCCCGGTCACAAATCTTATAGATGAAAAAAGACTAGAACTTTCGGAAAATCTAAAAAAACATTTTCCAACGTCTTAAAGAGTCGAGAATCTCCTCCCAAAAAATTTGTGGGGAAATTCGTAATATATATAATATATAATTAATAAAAAAAACATCAATCATTACCAAGTGGCAGCGGTAGAGCAGTGGTCTAGGTTACAGTCAGACTCCGTGAGTTCAGTTAGTATATAAGTAGTCTGTAAAAATCTTAAAGGTTAAAATAATTTCAAATGCTAATAAACAAGAACAAAATTAATATAATCTCGCACACTAAACACTTAATCACACACAATACAATACAAATCATTGTAATCTTTTAAAATTATTTACAATAAACCAACTATTCTTCTGGCTTCTTCAGGGTACCGAAAATTATACTAAAGGCAGAACAACTAATAATTTAAAAAAAGTTTATAAAGTGTTTTCAGGATCGGGTAGCTGTTGTTAAATCTAATAACAATTTTTTGCAACATTTTTTAGACATAGTAAGTAGACGCAAAAGTGGGAGGTCGCCGGTTCGATCCCAGCAGCCGAAGTGGTTTTCGGATGTAGCACTTTAAATTAGTATGTTCATCTTGCTATTAATAGCATAATTCTGAAATAGATTATTGATTTGGATGATTCACGATTCCGATTATAAATAGGAAGATAGATCTCGGTGCAGAAAGTCTCATGGGTATCCCTGACGACGAGACGAAGAAATAGATATACCCCTTCACCATCTCCAAAAGGTGCGAAAGTGTCTACTTGACAGGCGCAGAACAGACGTTTGGAGCGACCACCACCTTATGGTGGCCACTCTCAGGTTGCGAACGGCATCAAGTACGCGACAAGTCAGCAGTCAGGCTGCTGCACGCGACAAGTCAGCAGTCAGGCTGCTGCAGTAGAGGTAGTACATACAAAGATAAACAACATCATGTACGATCTTCTTGACCAGCTCTCAGACAGCTTCGTGCGACATGGATATCTTCTCCCGCCACAGCTATTTTTAGCAATGTTAGATGACGCTTTGTAGAGGCGTTGAGCACTAATGGTCGCGGTATTCAATGGGGCCTGTACAATGGAACCCTCAAGGAAGTTGTAACAGATTTAGATAGAAAACGACATAGCTGGAGACGCACAGTCGCACGTGAGATGGCGGAAGCTGGAACAACCTGGGCGGCGATGAAAGCTTTGAGACATATTCCCGCTATATGCATAAAGTATGTATATACTCGAAGTACAAACATGTTGGTGTTACTTATAGTATTATCACCGTTTTTAATAATGTTAATGAGGACACTCCACAATTTCAGTTTATTACAGTAGCCGAATATCCAGTTAAATTTCAAATTACACTCTAAACTTCTAGCGAATATACGAGTATATATTTCTTGTTTATTTACAAAGTATTTATATATATACAAATATATGAATTCCTTTTTTATCTGGTTTATTCTCACTTCACAGACATATGTATAGAAAATCTAATGCTAAATTATGTTTAAATTATATTTATCTTTAATAAACAAGTTACCTTTAATAATAAAATCAGTAGTAATTTCGTGTACAATAGTGATAACAAAACAACATTAAGCGATTTAATAGTCCTATTCACATGGCGCATGTTTGACTATATACGCGTGTATCGTGTATGTATAAGTCTTCTGTTATAATTATTTTTGTCAAGGTTAAATATCGTTCATCGTTTCCACTTATACATGTTATAACATACAGACCCAGACACATGCCTACTTATAAAAGTCTCTCTCTTCTTCAACGCTCGTCAAGTTTTTTTGTCTGCAATCAAGCGATTTGATGTATCGATAAATTTGCACGTGCGTCACCAATAATTTAATTAAAAGTGTACCTTTCCAATTCTTCGAACTCATTTATGTAGTAAATAATAAATAACGTTTGTGAATCCCAATGGGGTTTTCCTCAAACAATTTGTTATATAAATTGAAATACACATGAACAAACATGTTAACACAGAAAATAGATTTTTTTTAAATTACAATTACCATAATCAAATAATGTGGTTACGGTGGTACACTATTGTTTTTGCAAAATAAAAAAAAAATTACCTCTACCAATTGTTTCACCTTTGCAACAATAAACAAAAACTATTTATAAATGGGGAAGGGGTATAAGAATATTATGGCCAAACATTTTTTTACAAATGGGAGAAGGAGTAAAAGAATATTATGGTCAGACTTTGGCCAAATAGTATCTTAAATACTATTTGATAAAAATACTTCTTTTTTCAAAAAGTATTTTAAATACTTTGAAAATAGTATTTTAACATGCCGATAAACACAAATATATATACAAAAAAATACGCGTACAAAATGTTATTTAAAAAAATTATTTTGACAATACAAATTACAAAATACTTTTTTGAAAATATTATTTAAAATACTTGTATTGGAAATACTCCATAAATCTGATTATGGTCAAACATTTATGAGGTTGAATACGATACACCAAAATATATATTTTTTTAAAAGTCCGTTTCTGCGTTTATATTTTTTATAATATAGGTTTTACACTTCAAATTCAGCCTTTTACACAACAAATGCATCTTTTTTTCGTATATTTAAAGTGGCAAAATTTAATGTATATAATGTAAACAAAAACATTTCATATAAGTGTTTTTTACTTAATATATGAGTTGACCAGCTGCAGGCAATGGTAGCTTCTTTGACACATCCAAATTAAAATTATTGCAATCAGCTGGTGCAACAGTTACCACAGATTCATTGATTATATCCACAATATCGCTTGGATCGGCCAATATGTCCCTAGCTTTCAATTTAGTTTTAGAAAAAACGTTCTCAATGGAGTTTAGCATTATGGTGAGTATGGTAGAAGATAGATTAGCGCATACCTTGTCTGTTCAACGTAATTACGCACCTGTTAAGTTCTATGAATTCTGGCATTGTTCATTACTAACCACGCATGTCTTGATTTAATTTAATAGATAAATTATTGAGGAACTCATAAAAAATATAAAAACTGACAGACGAATTAGGAACGGTTATGGTATAAATACTAATAGCAGCGATTAGGGAAACATTTCTTCCTCTTACTGTAGGTACAATAATTCTTCTCGGTGTATTAGTCGGTGAACGAGATTTTTTTGATAAAAAAGCCGGATTCGTCAATATAAATTGTACGAATAGTATTTGCAGCATTTACTGTCGACTTGAATTGAGGCACATTTCAATGTAGTTTTTAATTGCTTTAATCCATTTTGTATAGTTAGTACACTCAAATTGACATTTTCACATTTTCTGCAAATATTTCTACCCTCGATTTTTCCTAGAATAGCCCGAGTCAATTTTTAATATCTTTTTCTACCACATTTTTTTCAATAATTTATCTGCCATATTTTTTGTATCGGAATATGATTGACTTTGCAGTATTCTTCCTATTTCCAGCAATTTCCGCTGCTTCTAAAATAGTTTTTCCCTCGTTATAGTGCTTTAATAGAATCTCTTTTTTACCTGAGCTATTGTTGAGTAAAAGGATGAATTTGAAGTGTAAAGCCTATATAAATCATTCAATGAATGTCCCCCATTCGATTATGGAATTTTCCTTAACAATGTTTCATTCAATAGGGACTAAAAGTGTCTTTCAGAAAGTAACTAATTTTCAAAGGTAAATTAATCTCTTTTCCTACCAGAGAATTCAGAATTTTAAAAACTCATGTATAGAAATATATACGAGTATATACTAATAGTCATCTTCCTGGAGGTAACTCTTATCTCTTATGAGTACCAAATCCTCTGCCTCGAAATTTGTTTGTATGTGAATTTAGGTATTTGTTGCAATCTTGATTCTGTACTCCAAATGTTCCAAAATTCTTGTTTGAGTTTTTGTATTACTTGCCACCTTGTTAATCTGCCAGAGTTGATATCTGTAATATCTTTTTCGGGATGTGAAGTTATTGCAGCGCCGATTATGAAATTTTCTGGTGTTAGTCCACCTAAATACTGAGAATCGTTAGTTAAAGCCGGTCTTGAATTTTAACACGCTTCAATATGCGATACCTCTGTTCATAGTTTTTCAAAAGTGAAGGTAGGTTTCCCATGATTCGCTTTAAAGGGTATTTCATTGACACGTCCTCGTCAGGATACGAAAAGCCTAAATAGTGCTAAGAATGCTAAGCGTTTTTAAGTCACTTACTGCTTCTATATGAATTGCCTTTGTAGCTAGACATACATAAAAATCAATATAACCTTGTATTTCATGTTTGTATTCTTCTCTTTGTATTACTTTCATGATCGGCACTATTGATTCGCTTGCTTCATTGCGCGATATTGGTCTACTATTTTCAAATTCTTTCTTTGCACTTGCACTTCTTGTATAACCTGTGTTGTCATACACACTATTTTTTCATTCTTTTCTTCTATTCGTGTTGTAATAATTAATGGGTTTTCATCGAATAATGTATAAATAATTATAACTATTTAATGGGCTGCGTTTAAAACCACACCTGATGTACTAAATGTTGATTCTTTGAAAACTCTCTTGCAGATTTAAATTTGCTATTCTGTCAAATAGTCATAGCTGGGGATTTCAATGTTAATATGTTGTCTTTAAACCCAAGGACACTTTCCTTAAAATCTTTATTTGCAATAAAATCTTACTGTATGCAATCATGAACCAACCCATTTCTCTCCTACGTCTTCTCGAGCTACTTGCTTGGACGTATTCGTAGTTAGTAACCCTGGAGATGTGACGTTACCCATAGCCATAGCCGAGTGGGTTAACGCGTTTGTCTGGTTTATGGGAGGTCGCCGGTTCCAACCCGGCCGGCAGACCGAAGTGTTTTTCGAATGTAGCACTTTAAATCAGT
>JANSTU010023050.1:0-13191 GCA_027564075.1 Bolitophila hybrida
ATAAATCAAGTGAAAGCTGTCAAAAAGACCATCTACGAAAAAAGTAGTGCCGTCTTGAAAACCTAACCTCTAAAAAATACACCCTGTACAAACTTTTACCATTTACTACTTATCTATTATCTATCATATATAAGTAGCTAATAAAAATTTATAGCGACTATCTATCCATAGTAGTGGAACGTGTTTTGTTCTGTTTTCAAGGTTTTCATTAGTTTTGAACAAGTGCATATTATTCGGACATATAGATATCTAAAAGCTAGCTAATTACTAATTAAGGAACTAAACCGATTCCGTTAAATATATTCTTTTTAATTTTGTAAAGTGGTCACTTTGGGCGAACATTTTTTTTGGTTCATTTGTGGGAACCCTTGGAAAATCTGTTGTAAATGAAGAAAAACCATTTTATTATTTTGGAACATAGGCAGCTTTCTTAGCATAGCGCTCAGCTGATTTCTTCTTCAAACCGGAAAGAACGTCTGCAGATGTCTGCACCGAACTCTCCATTGGTTTGCTGCCGCGAACGACTTCATCCAAAATCGACTTATCTAGAGTGAGAAACCGAAGAAACCGAATGACTTTGGAGTTAACAAATCCCTTAAAATTATGTTTATATGAAAAATTATGGAATATCGTCTTATAAGACAATATTCAACTATTTTTTTATAAAATGCGTGCCCACAACCGAACCGAAACAAAAATAGTGTCAACATAATTGTTGCAATCGATATTGAATCACATACTATAATACATTTACTAAATAAATATGCATTGCACTCACCTTCTCGATTGATTCACTTCGATTTATCTCATTGGATCCTGTAATCCCTTATGGGACATGGTGCCAGTGTGCGATACGGCACACCGGATTCATTGACCATTACGGGTTCACACTAGTGGTAGGGTCATGTTAATGTGCTGTTTGTGCTGTGTTACTCCTATTGGATCTACTGTGCTCTAACACTCACAACACATCCCCGATGGTTACGAGTTTTAATTAACCCCGACGCGACTCTAACAACTTTGCAGGGCAAATGTGCATATTTTTGAGATATCTACATGCTATTTTATATTCGGAATCGTGAATCATCAACGCCATCATACACTTATTGTTCTATACAGGATGCGTGTGTATATGTTAATTGATGGCATTAATGTTCCGTTATTCCAAATCAATAACCTTTTTCAAAAATAGGCTATTAATAGTAAGAGGAACCTACTGATTTAAAGTGCTACATTCGAAAAACACTTCGGTCCGACGGCCGAGATTGAACCGACGACCTCCCATAAGCCAGACCAACGCATTAACCCACTCGGCTATGGCTTCGATTTATAACACTATAAAATGTTTAAAAAAAATGTATTTTTTTCAAACACAGAAAAAATATTTTTTTTAGCACAAAGAAAACTGTATTTGGTACAAATGATATTTTCATAAGAACCGCATCTATCAGAAGATACGTACTACGGTGCCAACCGAATCTCTTTAACTACTATAAGTATATGAGTTATTATATATAATTTAACTGCTTATATTATATTTTTTGATTTTTATTACTTGCCCTTTATTAACATCTACCATCAGTTACCATCTATCATTTATCATCTATATTTCCCTACCTGATACTGACACAAAAAAGGTTAAGTTCTAAGTTCTCTGGTCTTCTTTTTTATTCCGCGTAGATGCTTATTAATAGCCTATTTCTGAAATAGGTTATTGATTTGGAATAACGGAACATTAATGCCATCAATTAACATATAACATACACATGCACCGTATAGAACGTGTTGTGTTGTGTTTCACGATTCCGAATTATTCTATAGATAGATCTCGGTGCATAGAGATATCTCAAAAATATGCGCATTTGCCCTGTAAAGTTGTTAAGAGTCGCGACAAATTAAGACTCATAACCATCGGGGATGTGTTGTGAGTGTTAGAGCACAGTAGCTCCAATAGAAGTAGCACAGCACAAACAGCACGATAGCATGACCCTACCACTAGTGTGAACCCGTAATGGTCAATGAATCCGGTGTGCGGCAACGCACACTGATCCTATATCCCACAAGGGATTACAGGATCCAATGAGATGAGAGATGCTAAGCAGTTTAACAAAGACCCCGTGAGCTTACATATACGCATGTCTACCGACTTGAATAAAGTGAACTATATATCTTTTCGCGAAATATTGCTTCTGCCAGCGGCCATTATCGTTCGTTAGACCAGTTAATTGAGTCCTAATTATGTACTATGCTTACGATCCATATGTAATGACTGGTTGTATTAAAGTCGGTAAAACTATTATACTTAAGGCTTGAAGACCATAAAAACTTGTTTACAGATGTATTCCTTCTTCTTACTTGTTCTACAGAATCAATTAGAAACGACATTATTAAAAGAAAACTGGCGATATCATATACATATATTAGGCAAGTGCGCGGGCACTAAAAATGTTCAAATCACACTTTAAAAAAAAAGAGTCAGAATAACAGAAACCAACATATAAATATAAAAAGAGAGCTCAGAAATTGAAAAAGGACTGATAAATAATCGAAGCAGGAAACTCCTCTATATGAAATCCAAAAAATTATTGGTCCAGAAAAAACTGGAAACGTACCACATAATTCACATAATTCTCATAAAATAATAGAATAAATAAGAAAGAATTGAAGAAACTGATGAAGAAAAAGTTTGGAAAATGGAAGTGTATCAGACCAGAAGAAAAACAACCAGAGCAGCAAAACGATCGTAATTGGAGACACTCCTCAGTTGATAAAGATATCTCTCAAAACGGTTAGGTAAAAATACAAATTCCTTTGTAAATACTTCAAAAAACTGGCAGCAAAGCTAGGTGATGCTATTCACGGTTTATTGTCGAGATTTTTTATTCCAACAAGACGGTGCTTCGTGTCACACAGCTAGAACTTCCATGACCTGGTTCGAACAAAATGACCTCTCCCATCGAGAATTTGTGGGATAAAATGAAAAATCTCCTACGCAAAAACCTATGTTCGACAAAGGCGTCTTTAATAGTTGACTTAAAGAAAATGTGCTCCTCAATAAGTCATACATATTGTAAGGACCATGTAAACTCAAGCTAAATGTCACGACGGATTGCAGCAGATATCACTCGAAAAGTTGAAGTGACACACTGGTTGACGTAAATAAATGTGTTATTTAGAAAAAATCTGTTTTTGTTTTTTCTGTATTTTGAATGTTCACGGATTAACAGTAATATTTTTATTCTACAAATATTCAGGATAATGATGTCAATTTATATCTCTAAATATTTGAATGATTACTTTTAAAATATGTGAAATGTGTGTCATAAAATCTCGATATAACTCAAATCTTTTGGGTGAACGAACTCCTACAGTTTATGGTAGTATATATCATCTAACTGATATTATCAAGCAACCAGTTACCATCTACCATTAAAAAGCCTTATAACATCGCAAAACTACCTTCTATATAACTACTAGATAAATAATAATCATCTTCCACGGTCTAAATACTTGAATACTTGAATTGCAGGTATATGAAACCTACTGGCCTCTCTTCGAGAACCGCAACATAACCCTAGAGCTTCGTGTATCTGCATTCATGATGCTTTTACTATCAAATCCAACGCCAGCCCGCCTTATGAGCCTTCACAAGCTGATGCAAGACGAAACAAATCCGCACATGATCAACTTTTATCGAACGACGATTTTGAGTTTATCGGGCACAACGTATCCATGTTACCAGCATCTGTAGGTTTTTCACTGATCTAATAATAATTACATTTAGAACATTAATTTATTGATAAACAAAATAGAAAACGCCTGGTATCGTACATGTCTCGACACCTTCCGAATGCTCCGACTTCTCGTTACTGGGTAACCGGTAACTACATTTACGATTTTCGTGATCAGCAGTACGGTGTTGGAGCAATGCTTCAGAGCTTCTTGATTGGTGATGAGAACAGTGATATGCCAACAGTCGGTTTATTCAAATTCGACACAGAAGCTTTGGGCAAATTCACTGGACAAATAACAGTAAAATTTTTAATATTATTTTAATAGTTAGTATATTACACAAATGTTTATCTATAGCTGTATGTTAAAGCCCGCGGTCTGACCGATGCCATTATGGAACGCATGTCCAAATTCAATGCTGACCGTCTTAAGTTCAAGCAGCTTGCTGATCTGCTGAATAAACTAAAAATGCCTGTGAAGCCTTCCACACCACTGCACTTGGAATTGATCTTGCAAATCGAGGGCAAAACGGTTCTATCATTCTTCTTGAACGAGAAGGCTTACCATAATCTTACTGATGGCGATTGTAAAATATTTATTATAATTATGCTCTGAAGATATTATGCAATAACATTTGTATGTCCACAGTAATGGATCGTTTGAATTTCTTGTTCAAAGCCGATCGACACATTAACATGCAGACAATTCGCTGGCCATTCATGGGACAGTACTCCGTTCCCACGGTTCTCGGTACACCCGCTTCCGTAACTATTCAGTCAACAGTATTTTCATCATTGCGCGGAAACATCACACAGTCCATGGTGCCCGGTAAAATCACACGATCCAATCAGATCGATGTTCGATATTCATCCTATTCGGTTTGCAAGAGTGAATCATACAATCCGTTCTTGAATCTCGAGCATACGATTCATCGCGAACAAGGCTTCCTTGTATACGTGCCCATCAACAATGACCTGAGCATGAACCTTACTGCAATGTCACTGTCATTCTCATTCTATCGTCCTGAAAATCTTGTCAGTGGTGCAGCACTACGGTCGCGATGGGTGTCCACAACAAAAGGATTTGTAGTGCGTTCGGCAGCAATGCCAGTCAATGATGTTCTGGTGCCGGACAGTTCCAAAGATGCAGCTCTTGAATTATTTAACTATACCTTCGGTGATATTGGTATAACTGTTACGGCAAATTCAAATATTGTCGGTCTGTACAATCATCTGGAATTATTGACTCAGTCCGATATTAAGGAGAATACAAAGTAAGTGGTTATCATATTAAAAATAAAGAAAAAAAAAACCTAACCTACATATATATCTTTCCAGAGTACTAATGGACGGTGATCTAATACTATACTCAGCCATTATGATGGCCAGTATTGTACAGTTGAACTCAATACATATCGGAAACAATAAAGAGATCACATTATTAGTGAGCAACACCAAGGAGTCATTGGTAACCTAGTTTTTTCCATAAGTTCTTCATAGCATAAATTATATCGATTATATTCGAATAGATAGAGGGCATTCTAACGCGTCAGACAGTTGATTTTCCCTTTGACGAGAATAATAAAAACGGTGAAGAAGGTTCAACGCACTACGTCATAAATTTACAGCACAAGTCCAATAATGAGATATTACACCAATGGAAACTCAATACCCATATAACGGATTTCTTTAATACGAAAAAACAACGACTTGTTACAGTGCTGAAACGAGTTAATCCGGCCAAAGAAGAGTGGAAGGTAAGATTTATTTATTTATTAAATCGTAGACAGCTTCGTTAAAAGCTTTGGCCGTCTCTAGTTCAGTGGTGATGAGTTTTTTTTTATTCTGCAAGTTAACAGTAATGTCCGCTACAGTATTGATGGTTAATCCCAAATCAGCAGCACTATTGGTAAGTTCCTCAATGGTTTTCTTGGGCAGTGCAAGATGTACAGCACAGTTTATGCCATTTCCTAATTTCGAAGGACATGTCGTAAGCCATCCCCAGGTATCGTGACGTACAAATTCTATTGATTCGGCTAATTTGGAAACGGTACTTGCAAGACGCTGATAGCATTCACCTATATAAAATATAAAGAGAACAAGTAATTCGAAACGACCTGTCAATCTAAAGTCTAATCTACCGAAATCTCCATATTTTTGAATTGATGTCAACTTTACATGATCTTCTTGGTTGATCCAAATGCTGAGGTTACGATCTGTATTTAAATACAGTCCACGACCACTGGGCCAGAACTGATGAGCACCACTTGCCTGAAGAAACTTATCGCAATTGTCAAACATTAAATTTTCCGACTCCAGTACTTCTCGATCCTCATCACTGATTGTTGCCAAATCATAAAACTTTCCGTCGTTCCAACTTTCAACGGATGATTTTATCTAGTTAGAAATGATATTTATTATTGGAAGTTAAATAAAAAACACAACGTACCATTTGCATAACATCGGTCAGTTGATTGTCTGTCATTGTTGATAAGAACGGAAATCCTTCGACGGATCGACTACAGCTCATACGAATTCCAAATACACTTCCATTCTCCTCATCCAATGCAATGTTCTTAAAAGATTGATCATTGCCTCCCCAGTCCGATGATGGCTGTACCACATCATATGTGATACCGAAATAGGTTTTGATAATGGGATTCAAAAGAGCGCCATAAATATTGTATGCATTCGGTTCAGGGGCATAGACACCAATAATCGAATCGTGATGCTCAAAGCCAGACTTTGTAACATCCCAAAGTGTTCCACCGAATGTGGACTTTTCGCTGCTCAATTGGTCAATGATTTCGTCTGTTAAAAAGCTCTTCAAGAGTGATTGACAATCTAAGTCTGTTTGAAGTGATTCGAGGGCTTCTTTAAATTCTTTGTTTGTAGTTAATGAGACTGAATGTATGTCAACTAAATTTTCTTCAACTTGTTCAACGTCTGCTTCATTGTTATTTTCTTCTGCTGTAGCTGTTTCTTCTACTTTTAATTCTTTAACATTATCTTCTGGTTCTTTATCATCATTTACATTATTATCATCAGCAACGACCACTGCAGAGGTAGTCTCCTCGTCTACCATCGGCTTTTCTTTTAAATCATCAGTAATTGTCAAACCTTCTTCTGTCTTTACATCGCTGCTGCTTCCACTCAACTGTCCTTCCAGATATACTATACGAGCATTCGCTGATATTAGATCCTCCTTAAGCTGAGCACATCGATCGTCAAATGTATCCGTCGCAGTAAGCATACATTCTGCCACAAAGTTTACCGGATCCACAGGACGTGTTGGAGCATCATAAAGTTTTACCAGTGCTCCAGTCAGAGCTTCCAGTACTCCGCAATTCTTCAAATATTTTTGATACTCCAGACGTTTTGCCTCGACCTACGAATTGTAGATAAATGTTAACTATATCTATTATACTATATGTCTGTCCTGATTTAAAGTACTTTGTGTCTTACCGAACTCATTTTGTTACGATTGGTGGTGCTCAACTGAAACTATGTTACCTGCGTATTTTATTGGTCGCAGTAGCTCATATTGATTTAACATATAAAAAGGATATGGTGAAAGTACCTTTATCTATATACATGCACTTGTATTCAAATATGCAAATATATATGCTTTTAATTGAAAGTTCTTGCATGACTGGCACAATGACCTAGAAAATATGAAAATATGTGATATTTTATCGAGTTTTCAGTTTACAGAGCTATTGATTATTTTATTTATTATTTATTATTATTAAAATTAGAGGCTATTTTGCCTAAAAATGGAAAATTTGGCGAAATATTTGTATCAAGAATTTGAAAAACAGTTTTATCCAACAGTATGTGATTTATGTTTGGACAATTTAGACTATTCTGAAGACTTGCAATAATTTTCTTGCAAAATGAGCTTGGTCTATAGTTTAAACGAAAGTCTTTGACATCCCCTTAGTTCCTGTATAATCCAATATTTTATTTAATACAAATCGCCATAAGTTCTTTTGTGCAAAAGTATACCAGTTTGCCGGACAGAACGTTCTGCTTCTTTTTCGCCCATTCACAAAATTGCTCTAATATAAATGTGTCATTTATAACCTTTAACTGCAAAACAAACATCATAGAGCAGCTATCAGTTGTCAGTAGTTTACTAATGAAACCTCGCATTAATATTCTGGCAATAGCTTGACAAATATTTTGTAAGAGCGAATCTCTTTGCAATAGTAATAGAAAGAATAATTACAAATGTTTAAGTTTGCCTATAATTGCATTAAACTTGTATTGCAAAGACATTTTTGTGAATTTATTAATTGTGGACATTTCGGAAACATTATTACCTCCTTGTCCGAGTATCTGAAACTACCAATGTCCTTGTATGCTTGTGCCTTTTGTGGTCAAAGTTTACGGATACGAGCGATGGAAAATTGAAAATTCGCTCGATAGAGAAATCGTACGATTATGGTAACAATGCCTAACGCTCAATACCACACTAGCAGTGTAGGAAATCGATAGCAGCGGGTTGTTGTTGGTTTTTTCTACCGCAAATATCTGCTCCAATTCCTCAGCTTTATTAAACGGCTTTGAAGCTTGGCAATATATCGTCTAGTGAAATTATGAATTCTAAATGGATGCGTCTATATGATGATATTGCGTCAGCAGATGTGGCTTTTGTTTTAGTTAGATTTAGGTATTTCGTGAAAAGTAAATCAACAAAAGCTCGTTGAAGAGTCTTCATCAGATCATGTTTCTTGTTTCATCGCCATTTATAATTTTTTATAAACTTACAAGGCTGCATACGGATCTCGATGATGACTTCTAGGAAGAACACTTTTGTTTGACGAAACCACCATTAGCATGGAGTTTTAGGTTATGATGGTTACGATGGATGTCTTATGAAGATGAAAATGTAAATGCTTGAATCAGCAAGGTGAAATGCTTGATATTTCTGATTCTATATCTGGTAATGAGTCCAATTCTTTCGTGTCATCGTAACTAACTGCACGGGTTGCATTTGAATTGAGTCACAGTTAGTCTTCCAATGTTCGTTGGTATTTCCTCTTCGTTATTGACTATCTTCAATTACTTTTTAATAGTATTTTTAGTCAATCTGTTTGCGAAAGAGAAGTCAGACACTTTTGCTGGCAGAATGTATACATATTTGACGTTATGAGCCTGTTCTTAAAAAGCGTTACTCCAAAAGAACATTTATATTACATGATCGACAAAACTCGACTAACTAAAAAAAGGTAATAATTAAACTTTTCATTGATTCTATTTCCAGATGTGTATTGATGGAATTTACGACCCCTTAGTTTTTCTAAAAAAACCGCACCAGCTTGATGGGGCCATCATTTTTGGAGCCGGTGATGATACGACCAAAGGATGTCCGAAAGACAAGTCTCGTGTCGAGTTTACGGCCACAGCAGGTCTCCATAATAATGTATTACAAATATACAATGAGACCGAGAGGAATGGCGAAACACCGGAAGAGTGTCCCCAGAAAATGCTGCGTTTCAGTCCACCGCCCGCTGTCAACGAGTGTCGCAAAACCTTTGACGAACTGACAACATTAACTGCATACAGTGCTAAAATCGGTTTCAAAAAGGTGGGTGGCCTCACAAAGAGAATCTGCAATAGCTATTTTTATCGATAAAAAATGTAATTTAAAAACAAAAATAATAATAATTTAATTTCCAGATGCCCAACTGGTTTGAAGACGGTGCAGATCGTGCCGAGAGCATTGTGTCCGCTTTCGCCACAAATCCTCGACAGCCACTCTACTTCAAGGATGGTCTCAATCTTAGTTTGCAAATACCAAACGATGTAATGATGAACATCGAACTGAACGGTGAATCGTTTCGCTTGCCAAATTTTCCACATTACATGGATGAAAATACTAACGTCAAATATGACACTCTCAAGAATTTCTACTTTGAGTTGGGACTGATAAGTAAATGATTGTTTTATACAAAATATATAACTTGATATCAATTACCAAATTTAATAAAATATATAGGATCATGTGCGATCATCGGTAATAAGTTGACCACTTTTGAGGATGTATCGGTTAGCATAAAGGATCGCATTAAACCGGGATGCGGTACACTGTTGGTGGCCGACTGTTCGGTTACACCAAAGTTTGCAGTGTTTCTAACACGGGATATGCCCGACAAGCCGTTCGGCATTAAAGTATTTACGGGTGGCAATTTTATCGAGTACAATCCTAGTGCTAACGATTTTGAAACGATAACCGTGAACGGAAAAGATCGCGTTAACATCAAGGAGCGTGCCTATTCATATCCACCGCTTGAGCAATACTACGACTTTAAGTGAGCTTATTATTTTTTTAATTGATATATTATCTAAATTTAATGTATTTTGTTTTAAACAGGGTATACATTAACGAAGAAGACATATTCGTTATGAAGAATGATCTGCTTTTAACGGAAATTCAGTACAACATGAACGATATCCTAAATATGCATATTCCGAGCGTTCACAAGGGAAAGATGTGTGGCCTGTGTACTTTGCCGGCCGAGTCAGACGTAGATTTTAATGTGTGCGCCTGATGCAGCGTACATACCTAACAATTTTTTTATATATATGTATATATATGTTTTTTTATGTATTATTATATATTGTGTACGTTCAAAAAGATAAGCAATTTTTTTAACTTTACGTTTAGCTACATCAATACAATTCTATTTTTATATGAGAGAGTAGTAGCTTATAAAATTTAATAAGAAAGCTACCTAGATCACTGCGCCACCGCGATATCATCTAGCAAGTTGGATATGTCCTTGCTGAAATAGTGTGATAAAGAGAGATAATAAAGAATTTGTATCAGAGAGATGACATTTTTTCATTTTTCTTTATTACCTTGTTGCCGGATTTAAAACCAAATCTGTCGAATTTCGCGATTCTCGGATATTGCAACAATCACATCAATATTTACTATACATTTCTTGAGCCATGATTCACATACAGCAGTCTACATCTTCGCCATCACCGCTCTTCGAGTGAAAAGCAACATTGCCGCGACTCAGTGAATCACAGAGATTATAGATAAAATAATAAATATATCAAAATAGGGAGCCTGTCGGCTGTGACGTTGCAGACACGACGGAACTTGTTGACGGAGGGGTGCACACATTCGAGAGATAAGTGGGATTATTTATTTAACGATCCTTGAATGGGTGCCCTGACGGGTCTGTTGTGTGGAAGTTATCGGTTTACCGACATAGATTCCTCTATTCTTTCTGGGGAGGGATGAGTCTTACATGAACCACTGTATCGGGTTTGCAACCATAAGGATGGATGGCGGACCAACTATATATAATTACTCTAAGGTGTTATACGTACCGTGCCGAGAGAGTGTGCTTCTGCATAGCTTGAAATCTTAAATAAACCAGTCTCTAACATGTGTCTATGAGATATCTGGCTACCTCCGATAGTAGCCTTACTGTCGATAAAAGGATCTCTGTCGTAGTGGATCTCCCTCTACCCTTATACTCGTAGGACTTATTATGGTGTAAAAATACAGTTTTAATAAAACCATATTTTTTTGGCCGACGAGTCAGCCTCACACACAAATTATACGACACACAACACGACATAACTGAGTTCAGTAGTTACTACTACTGACACTCGACAAACCGTGGCTCCGACCGCACCTACATCCACTTCAGTGGCAACATCCCTCGAGACAAACAAAGGGCAACCATCAGCCCTCCTCTCCTGGAAACAAGAGAGGAAACCTGGTGGTAAGAAAAGGAAAGGATGAAAAGGAGTGGGCAATTTCGCTTCAAGTGGATCGTCAACAACTATACAAAACAAACAAACCTCCAAGATTATATCAAAGGAGTCCAAAAGCAATTGTCGCTATATTATCTAAGAAAGCGTCAATTCTTGATAAGAAAAAGGCAGGATCTGCGGAAAATTTACAATGCCACATTTAACGTGCAAGCTGCAGGAACAGGGAGCGGTTCCTGACCCAAAAATAATGGACAAAGAAAACAGTGATGTCCTTAAGGGCGAACTAAATATAGCCATTATACACGAGGATGTTGAAAAAGGACCTCTAAGTGCAGGTGAAACTGATCAAGAGGCGTATGGGTCTGATATCACCGCATATCACCGCATGTTGTGGGCCAATTTTCCCCAAAATAGAAATGTCGGGACATTTAAAAGGATCCGTAAGGATTATATATTATGACCGACCTCTGGAAAGGATGCAAACTTACTGTAGTGCAAACGAGGAATCTACCTCATCCTAAAATAGTGTGTGCATTCTTCCCAGGAGAAGAAGTACCAGACAGTACTAATTTAATAAACATGCTGCAGATGGAGCAAAACGACGTCACGCTAACGAATGCAAGCTGGAGCGTCATAAATAGGACATAGGTAGCCGGATGAACGGACAGACGGGAGGTATAAGTCGCCAGACGCAGGAACATTTTGTGTGCTATCATTAGATGACGCATCTCACAATACACTCTTTGAAGAACTATCCGGCTTCCTGTTCTTCCACGCGGGAAAAGTAAAGTTTGATAAATATAGGCCAAAACAAATGGAGCCACATAACAGCGACGCCCCAACCTCTCCTACAGCAACTGGAGGAAGAAATGAGGGAGGCCGAATTACTTGCGACGGAAGATTCCAATGTCGAACACTCCCTCCTTTACAATAATACAGATACATCTGCATCACTGCCAGGCAGCTATGAGTAACATCAGAGCCATTACTAGTGGTCAGATAGATATGGTTCTTATCCAAGAGCCGTGGCACTTGTATGCAGTAATCAAGGGCCTTAAAATACCCGGTTATTAATTTGTTTCTGCTCCGACCCACTCCGACGTGTGACAAATACAAGAAGAACCCTTAAACAAGATGTAACACGCATATTTAACAGATAAATCAGTCAAACCAGCTCTTCAAAATGTAGTGAAATGTTGTCCTTTCACTTCAAACAACAAACTCTCTCAGTATTTCTAGACATAGAGGGAGCTTTAACAAGCGGCCATCGAGTTCGGAATTGACGACATGATGATCATCAACATGTTGCAAAACCGGATGATTTGCTGTGACTGTGACTCTAAGGGAGTCAACAAGCAAAAGTCGTACAAGGATGCCCACAAGGGGGTGTTGTATCACCTCTTATGTGGTGTCTTGTAATAGATGGACTACATAAAGTCCCAAATAACTTAGGGTACTTTATGATTGGCTTTGCCGATGATATTGCAATCCTCATATCCGGGAAGGATGAAAACACAATCATAAATATTATGCAACAAGCATTAAGAATTGTAGAAAAATGGTGTAATAACCTCAAAAACAGATTGGATTATCCGCATAACATCGGTCTTTAACGGCACCCCACAGGAAAAAGTCCAGCTGTGTCAAATCGCAGCTACGCGCAGGCCAATTGACATCTCCTGAACGGCTGATTATGCGGTTGTTGAACTTGGTGCGC